>CM075017.1:4612154-4632302 GCA_037576675.1 Pangasius sanitwongsei | reverse complement strand
GTGGTGGTGTATAGAGCCAAAAATGTTAGAATTGTGTCGATGTCCCAATATTTATGGACCTGACTGTATATATACATACATATATATATATATATATATATATATATATATATATATATATATAGCATGATTAGCTAGAAATGACAACCAGGTGGCACAGATAATTGACTGAACCAACAAAACCAATGAGTTAACCAAACCTACACAAGAACAAAAGCACACTGAACATGGAAAAAGAGGAACAATAGGAGCAATTCATGACAACTGGTAGCTACAATTGAGTTGTTTGTTCTTAGTTGTTACTGATAAAATAATTAAAGGTGCAATAGCCATTTTTGTATTTCATACTTATACAAATAACCTGGAAAATATTTTATAGACACTCACCAACGCCTCGTCACTCTGCCCCATCTCAGCCTGTTCAGAAAGAAAACATTGTGGCTAAAACCGGTAAGCCCCCAACACAGCAGAAAAAATAAAATAAAATAAAAAAATTAATAAATAAAAATAAAAATAAAAATGCTGTGCTTCAAAAACTATTGAACCTTTAAATATGTTGTACTTAGTTCGTATTTGGATGAAGTTGTCTAGTTATGTTTGAAAAGGGTGACATAAATAGTGAACTTCCACAAAACGTAAGAAGAAAAAAGGGGAAAAGATCTGCAGTCTTCCAGTCAGGAAAATGCCGTCTTATCACTGCGTCTGTGCTCTGAAGCGGTAATTTATGTGCATTTCTGGACCCAGATATGCTGAAAAATCCCACCGTGTTGGCGGATTTTGAATTTCACACCCCCTTTTGCACCACTCCACCTACTTCAATGAAGTGGATTAATGAAAATAGAAAACAGATGAAAATAAAGCCCTGCATTTATACCTTATATGAAGGCATGGCATCAAAACCCAATACAGAATATTATAAATCTAAATACAGTAGATCTCATGCATAATTAACTTCCATCCTTATCCATTATATCTGTCCTCTTACCTTCATTTTACATAGGTCTTGATTTGATTTTTTCAGTCCTGTCTTTAGATTGTTATCTGATGAAGTATGGTGGAAAAAAGGGGGGAAGGCAAGTAGGCACAAGATAATGAGAAAAGGGAAAAGGTAGGAACAAAGGTAGGAAAGTGGTGAGCTACAAAATATTTGCACTTGAGAGACTGTTGAGTAAAAAAATAAAGAAACCACTTTTAAACACTGATGTTGTCCCCGCTGTTCAAGAACATAGTCAATATTGAGAAGTGGTGGCTCAGTTGGCCCATAAGTTGTGAGTTCAAAATCCAGCACCATGGTTAGGTCCCTCGACCTCAACTGCTCAGGTGTAAGTCGCTTTGGATAAAATTGTCAGCCTTATATATGTTTACCTCATACATGTTATACTATACAATATCACAACTGACAGTGATACAAGCCATCAAATATTCTAATAGGATGAGTGTGATGGTTAGTCTGAGATGCTTCCCCATTGAGATGCAGTATGCATGTTTTTTTCCTGTTCAAATCAATATCCATGAAATTACATCCTGCATATTTCAGCGCCTCATTCACTGCTCAGATCTGACGTCTGCACCATTTAAGACCCCACACTGGGATTTCTTCTCATGTCAGAATCCAGCAAGCTCACCAACTATCTTTAATTCAGCGTTTGTGTGACTGTGTGTGCGTTTGTGTGCACATGTGTGCGAGACACTGCGGCTTTGACATTGATGTCTTATCAGCCTCTGGCAGAGCCGTGGAATGGAGCGGTAATTCAAACCATAAGCAGTGCTGTTTATTTCCTCACAGACCTGAATATAATATAATGCTGCATTTCTTTCCTTTGGTTTAGCAGAGGCCTTAATGCTAGTCTGAACTACAAAGGCTTCTGGGAAGAGTTCAAAGAAGTGAAGCAGGGAAAAACATCGAGCCAGCATTAATGGGAGTAAAAAAAAAGTGAATTTATGATATCAGTAAGAAGTGTAAGTGTGTATCTGTTAATGGGTGGCTGGAGGAAACTGAACAGCGCTGAACAGATTCTCTCAAGCTTTTAAGTCTAAACTACAGCTAATTATGCATCGCTAGTTAATGACCTAGTGCAGCAACAGATCTATTTGGACCTGCTACAGAAATTAGGACTTCAAGTCATTATATATTTTTAAAAAAACACATTAAAGTGAGGAAATGAATTGGACTCCTAATCAATTTAAGTTTCTTTAATTGAGAGCTGAGAAGAACTTGGACAGGCCATCAGTGAAATTTGGTTTCTCAAGTGTTTTCCAAACTCGCATCTTTTTAAACTTGTGTTTTGGCAGGAGAACTGAAATCAAGTGAAGAGCTGTAGGCTGCCTATTTCGCTACAAACCTGAAACATTCCTCATGAAACCTGTGGAGTCTTGTTTTCAAAAGCAACATGTTAGAAGAACTGAGTGTGGGGCTATAAGGAAGATTCCTGCTTTGGGAACAAATGTCAGGTCACCTTGAAAATAATAAATAACAGCGGTAACAAGCAAAAATAACAAGCCTGCTGTATCATGACAGATCCTCCACTCTGCTCCCAGCTTCCTAACAAGCCAGGATGGTAACACTACAATAAAATTCAATAAACCATGCAGGGATTGAAGCATAAATGAATGAATAGTACTATATTCTCTAGTATTAGAATATTTAGTCAATACTATTAGCTACTATTACTATTAGCATAGTAATAATAAAGTAATAGTTTGATAGTTCGTTATGAACTAAGCAATAATTACAACAATTATATAATTATAATAAATAATTACATAATTAATGATTATATCTCTCCTGGAGAACTACTAGCTAACTAGACATTATAATGAGTTATCATGTGTTTCACTTTACTTCACTGTCCCTCATAGAGAATGACACAATACCACTCCAGTCATTAAGTAACATATATAAATTACTCATTTGATAATATTTGGAAAAGATGATTATTTAGAATGAAAACTGACACACTTACTCCATCAGAAAACAATAATCCGAGGCAAGAAATCTATTCTACTAGACACTAATGTACAATACAACAGTTCAAAGAGAGTTCAGAAGGCACAGTGATGAATGTGGGGTGTGTTGGCCTCCTCTAAGCATGCCTTTATATTTAAGAATAAAAAACATTTATATTGTAGTTACTGAAGTGCTGGAGTAGGCTAGTAACTCAGTGGGTAGGTAAAACAGCATTTGAGTATGGATCGTGGAAGCTGACAAAAATGTTTAAATATGAATATATTTGAATTAAATATCCATCGCTTTAAATAAAAATTATTTTATTCTGTGGTGTATTGAATACGTTTAACTATTTGCCAATGTTTATCTTTATTTTGAACTTTATAGGAGTAAGATTTGCCTCTAATAACATACAATTTGACACTGCAGGTTAGGGTTTTGAGATTCAGAACTTTAAATTCAAATCTAAAAATACCACAGATTTTTATGTAAATTAGGACAAAGGTGACCCATCCAGGATTTCCCAGGAGAATTAGACACTAGCCATTCACAATCATCTGCCACACTTTGGTGTTAAAAAATGAGATGAGTGCAACTTAAGTTTATATGTTCTACTGAAATACTTAAATTCCTAATAAGCAACTAACGTTTACCAGCAAACTAGCATTAGTGTAGCCTATCTATCTAGAACATTACCTAAATCATCACGTCACCTTTCCCTAATTTACGTAAAAAATTTTTTTTTGAGATTTAAAATAATTTTGAATTTCATGTTTTTAAAGACAAATCTTACCCCTAGAAATTTCAAAACAAAGAACAAATATAGACAAAAATATATATTAATTACATCACAGAAAAAAAGAATTGCATTTAATGTATATAATTCAATTTTTTTTAACTTTCAAAATTCATGTTCAAATACTTTTGTAACCTTTTCAGAAGCTGAATTAATCGGAATAGCTAGAAGTTTTTCAGGAGCTATATACAGCTTGGTAATTATTGCTTAGTTCATAACAAACCACCAAACCATTACTTTATTATTAATTACTGAGGAATTACTCAGTATTCATTAGTAGATAAAAGTAGTGACTTTGGTGTTAATATTGTACTATGCATTTGTTTCTGCTTAATCCCTGCATAGTTGCCCATAAGTTACATTATTATAAAGTGTTACCATTGCGATATTAGTACTGCACTTGTGTGTGTAAAATCTGTCTAAGGCTGTCTAAACCTTAATGCACACTAAGAAGTCGACCCAAATTTTCCATAATGAATGAATTGTAAAGTTAAAAAACAGCTTAAAATGCAGTGTGTGTGTGTTTGAGTGTGTGTGTGTTTAGCAGTGCAGTTTATCTTCACTGTGAACCCTCTTCAGTGGCTTTCATGAAGGCCATTTTTTGTATCTGATAGCAGGCATGCCTGTGCAATGAAGTTTCTTACCTCATCTTTTTATCATCTTTCAGATATTCAGCCTTAAACACTCCAAAGAGGTTTAATCAGTGACAAACAAAGCCTTTCATCCATACATTTTAAATGGCATGAGAGACTATTTAAAGGAAAACTTTAGTCATGAAACAGTGTGTTATATTAAACTGACTGACAAGAGCTTCCCTTCATTCTCAGTGATGCATCTCAGGAGCTTTAAGAAAAATAAAGTGAATGACACTTTTGTCCTTCCCCTATTGTCAGGTAACTATTGTCAAGACTTCAAGCTTCTTTTGTATACATCCTTCCTCTGTTATTGCCAGTATTTTAAGGCGCAGGATGTTGTTTTATCGAAAGAAAAAAGATGGAAAGTGTGCACAGATTTTCAGCTGTAAGCCTCATCTTTAGAAGCTTGTTGCTATGGTTACCTTTCTCCAAGACATCTTGAGCTGACCCGTCATATTTCTTTTCAGTAACGGCTACGGCGGTTGGCCAATTTCCCTGACTTTAGATAAACATTTATGTAATTCTAGGGCAGCCAAATAGTATTATGGTTTGGAACAGTTTTATTAAAATATGATGGAACGAGCCATAGCTTTATTTTTAATTCTTGGCACTTACCTTTTAAAACACACTTTTAATAATTTGAAGTACTTAATAATTTATATAATCCGGTGGTTCTCCAAGTGAGGTCCAGGGACTGCCAGGGGTCCGTGAAGCATAGCCAGGGGGTCGGTGATTTTCTAATTTTGTTACAGTGATGAAAATATGAACCCACACAAGTATATTAAGTTATAAGTTATTATATTTAATATTGAGTTTTAATAGTTATTAGCAAAAAATAATATTTAAATAGTTTAATAAATTAAATTTGTACTGAAGAGAATTTACTTTGCAGTTTTTCTCCAACAAAAAAGTTGGAGAAACCTTGGTGTAGTCAAGTTTTTTATTTAGATACGTGGTGTACCACCACATCCTGGTGGTAACAGCTTCGCATCGGGCCACGACACACCACCCTGGCATGAATTATTCTTGTATAACAGCACAGTGTGTCACATGTTATTCCTTACTTATTGAGAATAAAGCACTGTCTACCTAACTGTTTGTGTGTGTGTGCGTGTGTGTGTGTGTGTGATATCAGGACTGATGTCGACCTCCTCGCTGGCGGCAATGCTAGATTTTAATATTCTCCTCCACTGCTTTCTTATGAGCTTACTGTCTGAAGCCAAGAAACATTCAATCCTCTTTTCAGGCAAAGGGTTTTTTTTTTAAACCAACCTTAGATTTGCATCTCACCACTTTTCACAGTCAGGAGCAATTAACATAATTATTGCCATATTTTACATGAGAAAAACAGTTTGGAGCAGTTAGAAATCCTTCTAATTAGGACATATCCATAAAAGGCTTCAGAAAACATTTTAGTGCACACCACGTTTCTCTCAAGGTTCATGTATTATGTGCTGTGATGGTAATGTGCTCCCACTTTCCCCATAAAATCTAAAATTTGAATGATATAACTTTGTGTAACTTGATTTCTACATATAGTAGAAAAGATAAACGGATTCTGTGCAGGAGTAGCAAACCAGTCAAGATTTTTCCAAAGATATGTCTTGTAGGAAAACATACATAACCCATGAACCAAAGAATCTGCAGTTGTAACCACAGGAAGTCTGAGTCATCAGAAATAAACTTTTATCAGAAGTAACTTTTCTAAAACTGATATAAGCAACTACGCTGTTTGCCTGGAAATGTAAGTAGGTTTGTTGCTCATATACATGATTAGCACTGCATAGTTTGCTAATTAGCAACTGGAATTAATATTATATTAATGTAATGGGATGCTCATCCTCAAGTTCAACACTGCAGTCTTGTGGCTTATCCATATTTGGACGCACACTGATAGCTATAGCACTAACTACATTGTGTAGCATGAGAAGGTCACCATGTATGATGAATTGGCATGATTCTTGATAGTGTTTTTCTAAAAATGAGCAGGAGCCATGTTATGTATAGCATACGGTCATTGGCTGGATCAGAGAAGAAGAGACCTTTGAGGACTTTGAAAGTCTAAATAAAAAGTATGTTTTTTGGGGGAAATGTAATTAATTAAGAGTACAGGTATTCAATTTCATTAATAGTATTTTCCATCCCTGCTTGTGTTAAACTAGCTAGCAGAAAAAGCACCAAACCAACATGGCTGCTGATAACAGAGGTAGAGTTTAGCTGGGTCTCAATTAAATCACATCCTTTGTCCTACTACTTATAGACCTTTGGACAAGCCGTCCTTTTCTGTTCTCTTACTGTTTAATAAAAGCACTGTTTAGATAATGGATATGGATCTGCCCAAGTTTACCTTCCCTGCCTGTGTATTTAACTACCTTTACCATGGACTGTGACTATGGCTATAATAATAGATGTTCTACTGATTTTGACTTCCTGTTAAATCCTACTAAGATAAGAACAGCAAAGACAAAACAAACCTGCAAGAAACACAGAAAAACACCAGTGTACAGATGATTGATGAGACCTGGGGATGATACCAACCCTGGTGTAATTAAGTAATCATTTGTATTGTATATATGGAAAATAACACGATAGGGTGTGCTGTTATAGGAAAATAATCCAAGCCAGAGTGCTGTGATATGGCCTGACGGGAAGCAGCTGAACAACACATTTGCACTTTTTAACCGCTTTTTATCAAGAAACTCCTCTGTCCTCTCACAATACAATGCTCTGACACTGGAGACTCCTTCCATAAATGTTAAATAAATGTCTTGTTACAGAAAGAGTTACCATATCAACAATTATATGTCTTTCTTTGTGAAATAACAACACTTTGTTTTAATCATTTATTATCAGTGCGAGATTATGTAGAATGTCTGGCCATGCAAGCACTAATGAACGAGCTGTTACTATAGAAACAATAACCTATTAGAACGAGAGCATTTACGTTACAGTAGGAACTTCAGTCAGAGACGTGCTGTTACAGAAAACGAATCCACAACTTCTGATTCAGGAATTCAACAGCGCTGTGGTATATCACTGTAAAAACGTTTGGCAAAAACAATTAGTCATGGGGCATCTTTTTTCAATACCTTAAAGCCCCAGGAAAAATATAACCATGTAAAAAAAATGTTTTTTTTTTGGTAACCTGACTGCTTTTCATTATTTCCTCTTTTAATTACAGTCATTACAAACAAAGCTGGCATTGTGTAGTGTGAATCAATAATACATCAGTTTTTCTGCACAACATCCCTCCACCTACTCAGGTCACAAAAAAGAGTGATGCAGAGAAGCCAGTTCACAACTGTGTAAAAAAATGTGCTTTTTATGCAGGACCTTGCAGATGAATAGAAAGAAAGAGAAAGGAGAGATTTCAGTAGTTTAAAATACGCAAAGACAGAGCTGATGAATATGTAATTATGACATTACACATTTAAAAGTTTTACAAGGGAAAAGTCTCTTAGAAGTCTCTTTGGCCTTTTCTTCTCTCTCTCCTTTCCCTGCATGTAAACTCAGATTGGGATGTGCAGTTTGACTAAAATTGAAGAACATTTTGGTTACTTCTTTTGGAAACCTTTGTGCCTAAATCAATTTTTTCTGAGCCTTTGTTAAGGACTATGTGAAATTAAGACCTAACAACAGTCTTTCACTCAAGTGGAAATGGGAATCAAGATAAGAGAGTAAATGCAGGTGGAATAATTGAATGAAAACTTTCAGTGTTTTCACCTTGAAGGCTTATGTGTCACAGAGTTTTAAAATAGCTTTGGTGTTTTTTTTTTGTGAAGTGTGCACTGCGGTAATCCTGCTGAAGGAAGAAAAAAATCGCTGCTGCCTTTATAGCATCACTGCTTCTCTGTTCTTTCAGTGAGAGGGATGCATTTCTTTTTCTGTGCATTTCTAGACATTGGGCTAACTAGTGAACATTAGTTAGTGTGGATTGTTTCTTTCTGTTATTTGCCACATACATTATAGAAAAAACATTTGACTGCTGCCTGGTGTACTGTTTGTAATGACCATGATCCCAAATGGTCAGGCCTCCATTTGGTCACATTCATTCTCTCGCCATTCTCATCAACCCGAGTGATCCCAGTGGCCAGCGGTCATTCACTCAATTGTAGAACCATGGCTACACATGTAACTTTCTGTTCTATTTCACCTCTCCTAACCACCAGAGACAGTGTACATCGCCTTCTTGTGCCTAGACCTTCCAACAAAGTCACAAAGTGATATATGACTTAATATTTGCAATAAATACCATTGTCATATAGCCATCTTTGGCTTTCTTCTTCTCACCTTGTGCATATGGCAGACGTCTTGGCGCTATCTGCATTACAGCTTGTGACTACAGGTAACTTGTCCTCCAAACCTGGTGACAGACTCCTATCATCTGTTCATCAATTTTTGACCAGTCCCGTCTCACTTAAAAAAAAACAAACCTCTACATCTTTATTGTGACTGATATTGGTACCTGGCCAGGAATGACCAAAAGGAAACACTTCACTAGTTCTGAAGGTTTATCTAAGGTTTACTTTATCTTACATGCTATTTTAAGATGAAAAATAGCATGTAAGACATAGCGTGTAAGACATGAACAAAATTGTATGTATCTTGTAACCTGACTGGGAATATTTTACTTATTCACTCTTTTTATTATTTCTTTCATGTTCAGTAATAATTTTTTTTTCAAATGCATATTATTTTTCCTTATTTTGCCTTGTTATAAAATATGTTATAAATAAGCTTTTATTCATTTTCACCCTTAGACTACCAGGTCATAGCCAGTAGCAAGTGGGTAGTTCTTAAGAAGTGGATGTGTTTTGCAGTACAACTTTTTTTTCTCAGCTCCTTGTATATAATTTTATGCCATTCTTGTAGAAATGCCTAAAAGGAACCAAACCATGTCAAAGCAGCGACAGGGTAATGTGTGATGAATATGTATGATGATGCCACAATGCTGGAAATATTTGAATAATCCTCTCAAACTTGGATGTATGACACCAAAGCACGAGATAAGTTGCAAAAAAATGTGAGTTCTACATGTCGCTTCAAGGTATTTATGGACTAGTAAAGTGGAAGGCTTCTGCTTTTAGGTCCACCCACTGCTCGCATACACACGCACACACACAGAAACACAGAGAGCAGGCTAAATGTCAAGTGCCTGCTGTGTAACATTTACCCAAGCTTAGGCTAGAGACACCTCTGTGGTTTTACCCAAAAGCAGATAAAAGGAGAATGATTTTCATCGTTCTGCCATAGTATCTGGTATTCTTCTTATAAAAAACTGCTCTTTGTCTATCAAGACTATATACATTAATAAACAAAACTGTTTATACTATTTATCATATATCATATGATAAATATGATATATCATATATATCAAAATAACTTTACTTGAAATGCTTTACCTAAATACTGAATAAATGGAACGTATGTAATTACCTATGACAAAACTAATTACATACTCGACAAATGTACTGTGATCATAAAGATGAGGAACGCACACGAGCAAAAGCTCGTCACGTCACTGCCAGCCTCACTGGAAACTCAGTAGTTCACAATCCTCACCAAATCACATCGCAACTTGCATTTCCCGAGACCCTCAGCTAGCCAGTGAACTACAGACTGTGTCACCTGATTAATCCCTTGACAGATCATTCCCAGTCCCCTGATTACTAATCATGTGCACCTGTTCCAATCACACTAATCCCTTTAATTAACCCAGACATTCTCATGTTCAGTGCAAAGTCTTGCTTCTGTTTTCTGTCAGAGATGAGTCTGAACATATTGTTCTTATGGACAGGATGAAATAACTCACTTTTATTACTTGTAAATATTGCCAGAGAGAGAGTTTAAAATGAAGAATTAGGAATACACGGGTGAGACCAACAATGGTGATCAGTGATTGGTCACAGGAAAACATGGTGATGAGTGATTGGTTGTTGGGAACAATGGTGATCAGTGATTGGTTGTTGGGAATAATGGTGATGATTGGTCATTGGGAACAATGGTAATCAGTGATTGGTCATTGGTAACCATGGTGATTAGTGATTGGTCATTGGTAACCATGGTGATTAGTAATTGGTCATTGGTAACCCTGGTGATCAGTGATTGGTTGTTGGGAACAATGGTGGTCAGTAATTGGTTGTTTATAACAATGGTTATCAGTGATCACGTGTGATCAGTGATTGGTCTTTGGGAACATCAGCTTGCATAAGCGTAACTTGGTCACTTGTATCAAGTGCAGGACAGTCACTGGATGAAAGTCACTAGATGTGTCTCTAGGCTCTTTTTTTTTTTAAATAAAGTTGCTAAAGGGGTTTAAAAAGTCACCAAATCTGGCAACAAAGTTGCTAAGCATATCAGACAACCATACCCCTAGATGATGTTTCATTCTCTAACCTATTCACTTTTTACAATAACTCACTCTTCAACAGCTGCTGGTCATGAAAATACTACGAATGTATCATGCTGCTATCTTATGGCGTTGTAAAACCCTTGCACCAAGATCATGAAAATAGGAATGCTACTATCAGTTTAAACTTGCTTATTTTCTGTCATGAATTTGAAAAAAAGTACTACTGCTAATATTAATGCTACTAATAAAATATTAATATACATGTAGGAAGGAGTTTAAAGCCTTAAACAAGTCTGTCAAATGCTCTGTGATTAGTATGCTGGAATATTTCCCAACATAGTCAATTTATAGAAGAGCCTTCACACAGCTTCATACTAGCTTTCTGTAATGTGTGATGTGTCATTTCAGTGGGTGTATCTGCTACTGTGCAGGGGCCAGAGGGAAGTGGGACGGATTTGAGTGATTAATCTGTCAGGCGTTAAGCGTGTCTAGGTTATACGTCTTCCCAATCAGCACGCTACGACACTGTATTAATATAGTCTGACTAAAGCGTAGCACATAACCCCGAAATGATTACCGTGAAAATGGCATTATGAAACCTCATCTGATAGAGCACAACTTTTTGTTAATTGGCCCTAATAAGCTGAGATTGCCAAGATCGATGAGATCAACCCAGTTTCCTGCAGCATAGAGCTGAAAAAGGCTTTCAGTGCATTTACTGGCCAGGGTTTTCTGTGGGAAATGGTCTGCTTATGTATAGCTAAATATGGTTTAATGAGAGAAAGGCATCTCATGGTAGAATTACTCATTCAGCTGTGTCAGGAAGTGTTGCTGAGCCTGCTTTTATCCTCTGAACAGAACACAGGGATCTTCTGCCATCTGTGAGGAACACTGTCACACCTCTAAAATAAAACGTGGGAAAGTCACTAGAATATCTCCACGATTGCTTTTACGCCAGGTTCTATTAAAATGAAAGTTTGGATGCATTTGGCAGGCCTTGTTCTGGACAGCAGTGCTTACTTTCTCCTGTCACTTTTGCCACTTTCCTCTCCTTTGGCAGGTTTTCTGAGGGTTGGTGATGAAAATGTGTCATCTTGCAGGCAGATGTTATGCTTCCTGTTACGGTTTCTGTGTTAACATGACAGAGAGATGAGTAGGCTTTTAAAACTGTTTGCCTGAAATAATCCCAAATTCCAGGGACTTTTAAAATTACATTATATTACTGACATTACAAAGACATTACAAAATTTTACTTCATTAAGTACAAGCAAATTACACGTAAGTAGCCACACTTAAAAGTACTCCAATAATTTTAAAAAAAATTAAAAGGATACATTTTTTCTTCTTTTTCTCACACTTGCAAGTTAATAATTATTCTCATCACTGAATATATGTGAAACTCCATATAAATCTGTAACCTATGGATCACCTGTACACCTGCTCATTCATGAAATTATCTAATCAGTCAAACATATGAGAGCAGCACAGTGCATAAAGTCATGCAGATACAGGTCAAAGGCTTCAGGTAATGTTCATAAGAAACATCAGTATGGCTAAAATATGATCTCAGTGACTTGTTGGTGCCAGGTGGGCTGGTTTGAGTATTTTAGAAACTGCCGATCTCCTAGGATTTTCACGCAACATTTTCTCTAGTGGTACAGAAAATCCGGTGAGCAGTGGTTCTGCAGGTGGTAATGCCTTGTTGATGAGAGAGGTCAGAGAAGACTGGCGAGACTGGTTCAAGCTGGCAGGAAGGCTAACTCAAATAACCACTCGCTAACTCAAATAACCACTCTTTACAACCGTGGTGAGCAGAAAAGCAGCTCAGAACACACAACATGCTGCAACTGGGCTACAGTAGCCACAAAACATATTAGGTTCCACTCCTGTCAGCCAAGAACAGGAATCTAAGGCTCCAGTGGACACGGGCTCACCGAAACTGGACAGTTGAAAATTGGAAAAAGACCAGGTGACATGTTTCCAATCTTCAACTGCCCAATAGTGAGTGTATTTCACAACACACAAGATGTCTGGAATAATCAGAATCATGTTTACAAGACAGTAGAAAGAATAAAGAATAAGAAGCAGTGTAGTGTGCAGTCCATTCCATGTATGCAAACAGCAATCCTGGAAGAACATCAATGCTAAAGTACACAAGCTGACTGCAACTGTTTGAATAATGTTTATTAACCTATTTTTTATATATCATACTTCTGCTTTTTTCAAATAATGAATAGTTTATATATTACTTTAATAGCTACACTCATGCATTTTATATACACAATGTGTTTTTCTACATTGCACTTGGTGTTAAGTACGTCCTTTCTCTGGTGGGCCAGCTGAGTGGGCTTTGGTGGGCTTGTCTAACAGTACCATTCTGCAGATGTGGCATTTTTGCAGCTGTAGAAATGCTTTTGCCAACAATTTTCCCAGTGACTTTTCTTTGCATTCCATCAGGAGGATAAAATTCACATGCATCAGCTTCAAATCCTCACTGGTGTAGCAATGGGAGGAAGGGTCATTGCTTGGAGCAGAGCGAAAACTGAAGCCTATAAAGCATCGCTGGATCCCATTAGCCCACAATTACGTACAGTTAGACTTCCAGTGCAGGCACCATGGTCAGTTTGAGTCTCAGACCTCATCTGTTACAGCAAAACGGAGCAGATTTTACGATGAATAAATCCTGCTTCTCTCTGTGTCTAAAACCTTGTGCATTTCCTGCCTTGTGCTTGGTTCCTGAAAAATGATTGAGATATCACAAATACCTTCAGTTCTGTTAACATAGATATCCCATGTCATCTAGGGCACTGTTTTCTCCATATGGTCTTTGAAAGGAAGTGTGGGAGTCATGTGTAGCTGCAGAAAAGCTAATCAATACCCCATGTGTTGTGAAGCCTGCTTTTGATTTAGGAACATGCGATATTGAAGCAAGCTCATTTTCACAGCATTCAACCAGTTTTGAAGAGGTTTTATCCGCCTTGATTAACTGACATTGAGTCAATGATATAAAGAAAATTACTTCTATATAAAATCTCTAGTGGAGAAGTGTATTACTTAATACCCACTTTGCATCCTCATTTCTTGCTATGATTAATGGCATAGATTCAAATGATCCTTGATGTATCATAGAACATGCCGAATTTCTGGTGATGCTTAAACGTCATTGAGAGTTTGTGAATTTGTAAATGAAAAAGCAGATGATGCTTTTTGTTCTGAATATTTCCAGTATAATGAAATTACCATTTTCTTTCTGATCTATTCTCAGGCTAAATTTCTTACATTTCTCCTACATACATTTGTGATGATGTATAATATAAACCTGGATACTTTCTAGCCTCTGGATTGTTTGAACAGTATTGTGGAATGCTGAGACGATTAGCGCCTTAGGGACATAGCTTTTTATGCAGTTATTCATTTTAAAGCATATGATTTAGTAATACTTTTAATTATTCAATAACCACTGTGAAAATGTACTGAGAAATTATAACAAAGTATACAGTAAATTTAGAGTGTGTCAAAATCTTCAGTTAAAAGTGTAAGTTTCCTGTCAAATTCGTATAAAATATATTTGTATGCGTATACAGAATAAAAGTGCTGAAGTATTAAAAAGGTTTTATTGTTGAAATTGAGTTGTCACACTTTCATGTGAAAAGTAACTTTTATTATCTAAAACGGTTAGATGATTTTTATTTTAAAGCTGTTTTGCCTGAAAACATCATTCAAAATATAAAAACTTATATCTCTATAAGTTTGCTGGTCATATGCATCGCTATGATATGTAGTCTGCTAATGAATTAATCAGAAGTAAAATATCCTATAAATAACTAATATTTACGATTAGCTAGAATTTGAATTGCTGCCTAACCAATTTATATTAGCTACCAGAATTGATGCTAGTCAAAAACTTCCCTCAACATGAAGCGAAGGAGATGGCTCATAGTTCAGCATACTGAAACATTTTACTGTGGTAGGGTTTAAGGGGTGCTTAACCCTCAAGTTCAACACTGCAGTCAAGTGGTCCATATTCATACGCACATGGCATGTATAGCGCTAACTACATTGTTTAGCATGTGAAGGTCACCGCAGATGGCACGATTCCTTTCTACATTGATGAATTTGAATTTTTTTTTCTTGGAAATGTAATCAAGTAAGGGTACAAGTATTCAATTTCAAAAATACTGAAAGTGTAAATAAACCAAGATAATAAATATAGTAACTAATAATAACTAAAAACTAGTTAATAATAAGTAAAGTACAATTAATCAAGCATTTTCCACACCTGCTAACAGGAAACACGTAGTTGTAAGAGTGAAGTACATCCGACAGGACTTGGGATAATGATTCACAGTTTTAACCTAATGGTGTCACTGGTTTGGCTACTGCTACCTCTTGCAGTGTGATTCTGCTATTGGATACAAAATGGAAAGCAAATGCTGACATTTACAAGTCTAATGAACAAAATCAAATTTAGCATATTAAAGAAGTAACAAGGTGTTTGCTTGGTTCAGTGCTTGGTAGTAATTTCTGGAATCCGCAGAGGACATTTATGTGGACGTAAAGGTCCGAATAAACAAAATGAACCAATTAAAAGAAAATGAGTTGGCGCAGTTATCGTACCTTCGGGGTCACTGGATGTGAGTGGGACTCGCATAGGATGAAATTTCTTCTGTTTTGCTTTGCTACTTTTCTGCCTACAGTGCTGGATGTAAGATAATTGAATGACAGTTTCTCTCAGTACTCTACTGTAGTAAGCTAACAGCCTTATTGAACTAAATCTATAAAAAGCAAATGGAATTATTGCCCTGGTGGTATTTATGTAACTGTGTACAAAGTGGCGAGGTTGACACTCAGTTAAAGACAATGCTACACATAACTGATGATGCTGGCAGAGATAACTGAGTGCCACTTTCAGCTGTGGCGTGTAGTGTGGTAGCCAGTCGTGTTTATCGAGGGCTGCACTCCAAATCCACCCAGTTTCTTTCTCTAGGCCATAACTCTTCTTAGCAAGGATCCTTCTAATAGCCTTCCTCTGAGGGCACTTAACTGTACACACAGGTGATTACGAAATTTATAAATGCAACAATCATCATCCATCTTTTAGATATACTGTACATCTTAACTGAATACAGGGTGTAATGCTGGTGGTTTGGTAATATTTTTATAGTAATATAGTAATATTATATAAATTAATAAAGTAAAAAAATATTATAGTAATATTTTTTGAAATGCATATTTGTATATGATAGTATTTCAGTATCTTATCCGATAGCACAGTACAGTAACTACCTAGCAGCAGTGTATCAACACATCCTGGTCACAATTTGATTCGATTAACTGAACTGATTTCATGATTCAATTAATTTGAACAAAATTTGAATGGAGAAAAATTATGACTGAAAAGACTCCTATAGATGCATCCAAGACTCCTTGCATTGTTTGCATAAACAATACACACAATGTGCATTTTTGTCTGTATAAAATGTATCAAAAATTGCTACGAACAGAGGTTTAATATGTATAGCAAAATGTACTAGAAATTCAATGTCATTAAAATAAATTAATTAATTAATAAATTTTCCCAAAAATTTGATCGAAGAAACAAAGTCTCTAACCTGGGGAAAATAATTGATTGAAACATAATTAGCTCCGTAGCAGCAACTGAGGCGTCATTTTACATATAACGTGTGCTGGCCGTTGTGATCCAGAGCTATCAGGCTATCAGTCACTTCACTTCGTCAGTCAGTGCAGATGATTCGTTGTCTCGTTAATGACACGAAAGAATGCGATCATGTGACCAGCGTGTTCTCTATATATTTTAACTCTATGGGTTGTGCAAATTAGGGCCTGTGGTGTTCAAACAGTGCAATTGCATTAGATCTTCCACAACATTAAAGATGCCTCCACCGTTCCACCAGAAGCTTTGATTTGAGGCAGCAGTTCTCAGGTGTGTGTGAACACTACAGGGATGGTAGTCCTATAGAACAATCTTGAGAGAATAAAAAAAATAAGATTCTGATTATGTTCTCTGCTTGTGCCCTGAGGCACTTGGCAATAAAGCATGCCCCTGATGTTTCAGTTTGGTGGTGTGTTATAACTGGGGCGAGGGGGTGTATGTTTAGAATTGGCTATGACAAAACTGAGAAAATTGCTCAAAATTGCATCTACTCTAATTAGGCTCAATTGACCCTTACCTAGAAAGAAGTAGCCAAACTACAGTAAATGACTGTGCTCCAAATATAAGTGCTCCAAAACTCCATCTCCAGCTTGGTTTTAGACCCTTTATTGCCACTCTGCAGAGAAAAGGTGCAGTTCAGCTTTGAAGTGTTCAGAGCTCTATGGAGCCCACTACATGTGAATAATGCATTAAGTGAATAATGCATATGCTCATGATTACCACAAAGTACCCAGCCTTGTACAATGTGACAAAGTGCTGCTGGCCTGGCTGCTTAAGTGTATAAAACTAATTGACAAACCAGGAGCAAATCACGGTGACTGACCGTGGACTCTGGTACACATAAATGATACATGCTATAATTCACTAAAGCAGCATTCACACAAGAAAATCACCAAAGTACCAATTAGAACCTCATCTTTTATAACACCATATCATTTAGTGCAGCTTTATTAACATTTCTATTTAATTTGTGCATCTCTCTCTCTCTCTCTCTTACCACAGCGCTGCTAAATTCTCAGTTCTGATTGGTCAGAAGGTGGTGATTAAATGTCTGTAACAACAGTTCTGACAGTAGTTCCAGCTGTAAGACAAATCACAGGTTTTATTAATACACTTGTTCTAATATATTGTTTCTGTAGTAACAACTTACACAAAGTCTTGTATGGCAGATGATCTACTTATTCTAAGGCTAATAATAAATGGATAAAAAATGTATCATTATACAGTATATAACACTATACAGTAATTGTTGATGTTTATCATAAATGAACATTTATGGAAGGAGTCTCCAGTGTCAGTGCTTTGTCAGTAAATTTAGTGGTTTGAAAGTTTTTCAGGGCAGATGACTTTACAGTTTCTCAGTAACATGTCAAGCTGCGTTTTTTTGTCTTATTAATTTTAAGAGTGAGGCTGGTGAGGGAACGACTGTTTAGAGCTGATAATAAAAGTATATATAATAGAAATAATAGATAATAGTAAGTGATAATAGGAACTTGTCTTGTGGGCATTCCACAACATTAAATGTTACTAACCACAGTTAAAATGCATTATGTTTTGTTTATTAATAGATTAAGATTAATTTGCTGTGGTATAAGAGGAATAAAACACTTCAGGACTTGCTTTCTTTTAGAAAATAATCAACTCCAGCATGGTAATTAACTCTGCTTCAAGTCAGCGCACGTCACACCGGTCCTGGACTATTTTCTTATAACAGCACGCCCCGTCATGTTTTATTCCTTACATAACACTCAGGTGGGTGGATTATTAATAAGTATTACACTGCATGGTGTATTTTTGTCCTTTTTTGTGCCCTTGGCTTCTTGCAAGTGGATACAAGATATGGTTTTGTTGGTTTTATAACTTATAACTTATTAATTGATTAAACATTTTTGACAGTTATTTAATGTGCTATATGTTCTCTGAAAGTTTATGTGCTAAAGCTGTTAGCTGTAAGGTTAGCTGTTTATGGATCGTCTTGTTAAAACTGTAAACTCTATTAAAACAATTACAGATGAAGTGAAATTTTTTGGACCATTTTTTTTTGGAACAACAGTAAGTGATTTTTGTTGTATTTCCTTGTGCTTTATGTATGCGCCAAAAAAATGTGCATGCTCAGTAGAACACATACAGTGTATAAACAGCAGTCAGCTGACATAAGCTTTTCTTGTTCTTTTATTTATTCAAGCTTTATGGTGCTTTTAGTGTTGACGAGGCCTATGTGTGTGAGACATTTCTGTTTTGAACTTGACAGCGGTTGAAAAATGGCTGGAGTTTTCTTCACCTAAACAAAACAACCAAACAAAAAGGTTGATAATTGTTAAATGTTAATTGCTAGTTATTTACTAATCATTATTGTGTACTTAGAACAAAAAGCACAATATGATTTATAACAAAGTAGCATGAAGGCAAATAACATACGCCATACAATACAATTTCTCCTTTACCATGATATTCACAGAAAAACAAAAACAACTGACTAAATTGCTTATCTAGCCTGTACATTTTACAATCATTATGATCAGGTTCATCAGTTAAATATCAAGCCCTTCATCAGCTAGATCTGCAGATCTTCAGTTCTTTATTTGCACTTTCTCGTTTGCTTTCCCTGCATCCCTTCCTTGCATCTCTGCTCCTCCATCTGATGGTCAATGTGTATGCCAAAGGACATGTCCTTGCTTACTGCAGCATCAATCTAAAGTGACACTTATTAATGACTTGTTGCACAGCAGGCCTTAATGGATCTGCACTTACACAAGAAGGAATAAGTTTAAACTGAACGAACAATCAGTCAAAACACTATAGCATGTGCACATTGCATGATTGTTGGCGTTTTAGCCTAGACAAAACTTCTTGCACTCACTGGCAGCTTTAATAGGAAAATTTAATCATACAACCATGTGGTAGCAGCACAATGTATAAAGTCATGCAGATATAGGTCAAGAGCTTCAGTTAATGTCAAACATCAGAATGGGGAAAATGACAGCATTGTTTCTGGCATCACCTGATCTTTTTCCAGTCTTTACCAGTCCAGTTTTGGTGAGACTGTGCCCACTGTGGTATCTTCTTGGCTGACAGGTTTGGAACACGATGTGGTCTTCTGCTAGTGTAGCCCATCCCCCTAAAAATTTGACATGTTGTGCAGTCTGAGATGCTTTTCTGCTTACCACGGTTGTAAAGAGTGGTTATTTGAGTTTCTGTAGACTTCCTGTCAGCTCAAACAAGGCTAGAGATTCTCGTCTAAACTCTCCCATCAACGAGACAACCTGGATGTTTTTTGTTTTTCACACCATTCTGTGTAAACTCTGGAGACTGTTGTGTCTCCAGGGAGATCAGCAGTTTCTGAAACAGGACTCCACCAACAGGACACTGGGATCATATTTTCGGATACATTCTGATGTTTGATGTGGACATTAACTGAAACTCTTGACCTATACCTGTATGATTTTAGGTATTGTGCTGCTGCCACATGATTGGCTGATTGGATAACTGCATGAATGTGCAGGTGTACAGGTGCTCCTACTAAAGTGGACAGTGAGTGTATATTGGCATTATGCATGGCATATGCATAATATGAACAACTTAATCAACTTTGATGCAAGTTGTCGATTTTATACAATGCTCAAAAAAAATTAAAGGAACACTTTTTAATCAGAGTACAGCATCAAGCCAATTAAACTCCTGGGATATTGATCTGGTCAGTTAAGTAGCAGAGGGGGTTGTTAATCAGTTTCAGCTGCTTTGGTG
>CM075017.1:4595815-4612054 GCA_037576675.1 Pangasius sanitwongsei | reverse complement strand
TCTTTGAATTCAGCCCTCTGTAGGTTGATAATTTTCATTTCCATCAAATGATGTGGCATCCTTTTGTTCCTAACACAGTACCCAGTCCATATCAGTATAGATATCCAGCATGATAATTTTCCCCATTGAGATCTGATGTGTTTTCAAAGTGTTCCTTTAATTTTTTTGAGCAGTGTACTTACTAGTGCCTTGCCACATCTTACAATGAAAGTCAAAAGAATGTAAATAATATATTTTTTATGCCAAATCCATATGTCAAAACTACTGATGCAGCTATATAATATTTAATAAAGATTTTTTTTTAATGAATTAAAATAAATTGTTAGTCTTTAAAAATCTACTAAATAAAGAATATTTTAAATAAGTTAATATAAATTGTTATTCTTAAAAGAATCTATTTTTCCATTACTCTGTTGGTGCCAAATTTTCTAGTAGTCCACTGGTGCCAAATATGAGCTTGTGCCAATGAGGTTTTTATACAGACGAGACAGATGGTTGTTGACCTTCACAAGTCAAGCAATAGATATAAAAAAAATTCATAAGCAGTTAAAAATACCATTATGCACAATCATTCCAATGACCCCAACCCTAAACCTCCAATTTGAATCCTATTGGAAACCTGTGGTCTCAACTGAAGAGCAGTCCACATGTGCAAACTTAATAATGTAAAGAAGCTTAAAATGTTCTGCACTGATTGATTTTATTTTCCCCACAACCATTTGTGTGTCCATTTAGATCAATAGTTAGGGTCATTATAATCCATCTGTGGTTAAGTCTTAACCTCTTACCAGAGGTAACAAGGTTATGGGCTAAAAAAATCTTTAGTCCCTGGAGCACTAAATGCATCAGTGATCTACAACCATATTTTACAGTAGGTTTTTGCCAAACATGGTAGTGGTATATAGATGATAGAAAAGTTTGATTTTGGCACCATTTGACCATGATGCTTGGTTCCAATTGTAATTCAAATGATGCTTGGTGAAGTTCAGGTGCGAAAACAACAAGAATAAATAAAATTGTGCAATTGTGAAACTGGGAAATCTGGATTCTTCTTGGCCTCCCTCATCAATATCCTCTTCCTAGCAAATTTCTCACTGTTCCAACTTTTTTTTTTGCCACTTTTTAACTGCTTAATGATGCTGAGAGAAAAAGCAAAAACAAACGAACAAACACCCCCCCCCAAAAAAAAAAACCAACCAAAAAAAAAAACAACAACAAAAAAACAAAACAAAGAAAACAAATTTAAATTCATGGAGTACAAATGTGTGCATATATAAATAAATATTCTGTAGAAATTCCTGAACATTTAGCCACATGTTTTGAATAGTATATATTTTTTTTTAAATCAAAGCAAAGATAAGTAGTTTCATGAGTTGTTTGGAAAATTCGAATCACTGTGTAGTGTTTCTTTTATACAACAATTTTGGCCATTTTCTTGAAAGGTGCCAATAAATAGAGCTGAGAAAGACAAGCAGTTAAAAGCTTTAGGAGAAGACAATCTGAACACACCGAATAGAGATGATTAGCATTCATAATATGTCATATTCACACAGTTGATCCTCACTGAGGAGCATTTTTCTCGAAATCTGTAAGCCTTCTGAACTTTCCATCATAGAATGACCTCCACTCAAACCACGGAAATACAGACACCCCTGGAGACCACAGGCTTTTATCTCCCCGACCTCCCAAAGCTTAGTGGAAAGTAAATGATTAAAATAACTCTCTAGTGTGGCCTAATCAAAATAATTGTTGTACATTCAAGCCTTATAATCCTGTGGATCATATGTCCAGTGCCTCACTCCCTCTGCAATCACACTCTTACTTCCAACCTCCTTATAGCTTGTGTGCTTTTCTCACCAACTGTCCTCCATCCTACGAAGCTTCTCATTAACTCTCATTAGTAAGATGCTTTGACAGTAATTACTGCTCTGATTCCTTTTTGTGTGGTGATGTATGAGTGTTCAGGATTTCTAAATATGAGCTTAATTTCTATTATGGTTCTAAAACACTTGTTCTGAGATGATGGTGGCCAACTGTTGCTTTACCAGTTGTTGTTAATGGCCATCTGTGAAGTAAAATTTTTGACAATAGTGGCCATAGTACGCAATGTGCTTGAGGCTTTTTGTGAAGTCATGTGAAGACCTTGAGCTCTAATTAGTTCTCTTTGAGAAGCTTCCAGCACTGGGACACTCGAGACCAAATGATTTTTCTCTTTAATCCTCGTCATCGTCTACATTTTAGTCTTATATTTATGAGTGTGTCATTTGAGTCACTTTGTATATGCGTGTGCGTGTGTGCCTGTGAGTGCTGTTGCCTCCTCCAGGAGAGACCCAGGGCTCAGCAGACACACCAAGCTCAGGCTAAGGTGCAGAAGGAGTCCTTTTCCTCCTTCTAAAGCATCTTTTTCTATATTTTTCTTCTGCTTATTTTTCTTTCTTCCTCTGTTTATTATTGGGTCTAATGTACAAAATCATTTAGTGCATGTAAAAATCAGCAAATGAGTAATTACCAAAGTATTTGTGATTCTCTATTTGTTGATGATGGTGATGAAAATTTATGGACAAACAGTTCTGACATGTGGCAAATGCTTTGTTTATTCTGGATTAATGTGCCTTTTTCTTGCCTAAACTAAGCTGTCTTTTGGGGTTTTTTTGGAAGAGATGACAAAAGGCCATATTCAGAATTGGCAACATCATAATTCAGCCACTAAAGCTCAAAAGTTACATCAATATTTACACAAGTAAAGCCGCTCATATTTATGATTTTCTGCACTGCCCATTCACATTATTAAAATGACCTGCATGTAGTTTTAAAGCATTCCAAAGTTACTAGATTTTTCTTGACTAGAGGTGTCCAAGATGGGTTTTATCAAGAGCAACCTAGATAATTGTTAAACACAAACACTTGTCTTTAATCAGCAGATAGAAATTTGGATTTCCTTGCTGTCAACTGCAATAAATGACAATTTAAAAATAAACAAATAAAAAAGAAAGAATCATAAGATATCAAAAGATATATTAGGAAAGACGGAAAGCAATCAAATAAACATCCAATAGGAATATGGTGTATTGCCAGAATTTTGCTGCATGAATAGTATATATTGCACCTTATAAAATAGCACTTGATCCAACACATCCTTTTTTCTCCCACATAATCAGCTAGAAGTACGGCAGCAGAAAGCGTGAAGGTTAGGAAGGGTCTGCTGTTGAGATTTGCAGCGAGTGACTGGACAGACCACACAAAAAAAAATCATAATGCATTTTTGAGATGCTGTTTTATGCTTTTATTTTGATTTGTCAAATTAATAAAATAATGTGGTCAATGCGCTCACCTGTAAAGAACCCATACTGCAGTTTAAAGGAAAGCTGATCTAGCATACATGTTCATGGTTTTCAAGCAATATCTCCAATTAAGATGCTGTCTCCTCCAATAAACCTTTCTGTGGCCCTTCCTGGGATGATAAGGTTAATTAATTAAAATTGTAGTATTTATGTGCTTAATTTGCCCATTGAGTGGCATTCCATAGATTTTGAGTGTATTTATAGCCCAAAGCATGAATTTCAGGTTGACATTTTGTGGTTACGACAATCTGTCAGACAGTGGCCCGGGACTAAATGCTGTTCCACACTCCAGCTGATATTGCACATGAAAACTTGACTTAATTTCAGTGAAGACACGCCTCTCCGCATGTACAGCTTAGTAGTGATAAGGGCACACCAAATTATTTCTATAGCTCTAAAGTCATACTTTTGTGTTCATTGCCTAGGACAAAACCCAGGACAAAACCTGTTTTTGATCATTGGGTGTACTCCACATGTCAGTGCCCTTTGTCCTCCACCCAGTCTAGGCCTGGGACAACTTCACCAGTTGCCCCATGTAGTTGAGATGAGGAAATTTGTAATTGTTTGTATAGCGTGCAGTAAACAGCAGTGATGCATTCATGCAGATCCCAGGGAGAACTTGAGTCAGTGCTCGTTTGCCCTCAGACTTTACACTCTTGCCTGGTGTATATAATAAAGATATTTTATGTGGCCTCCGGGTGGCTCATGGAGAAAAGTTGCCTGACTAGAGTGTAGTTATAAGCTCTGCGACAGGGGTCTTGCCTCCAGGTATGACATTCTCAACGATTCACTTCGTCAAACATAATTGGCTCAGTCTCACTGTGGGAAGGTAGCTAGGGTATTAGGTTGGCTTCCATGAGCTTTATCACTCCCAGTAGACTGCTCTGGTCTGGCTATGAATAGAATGCCTCGATCAATTTTGTCCTGGTCTCAGTTTCAGAGGTACACTATGCTTCTAATATTTATTGTACACTTTTCTGTCCACAAGCTTCAGAATCCTGAAAGTGGCAATCCCACTCTCCTGGATGCACATATACTTGCACTGGACTCCAGTGGGTAAATTTTCAACACTGTGGCTCAATGAGGTTTTCAGAGCAAGATCTTGTTACTGAATTGGAGAAAAATAACATGACGTCATTGGATGTTTAAAGTTTTGTTTAAGGAAGTGGTGAGTAAACGTGAGACTCTATTTGCTGAAGGGTTACGGGGAAAAAAGAACAGTTCAAGTTCTTGAGGGTTATTTTATTTAACAGTTGTGGAATGGGAAAGTGAATGTTGGAAGAGATTAGATCTTAGCTAAGGTTTGACAAAATCAAAGACAGCGTTCTGGTAGTTAAACAGAGTACTTTTCTCTTGCTTGTCCATCTTTCCTGACTACTGAAGTTTTTTTTGCCTTTGTCTCCCTGCTGCTACTGCGGTACCCATAAAGTAAGCCTGGAAAAAAAATCTGTTACTTTTTTACTGCTTAATTACAAAATCACAACATTTACTACATGAACATGTGTGTCAGTGCTTCCTTATTCATGAACTAGCTCACTGATGACAGCTCATTTTTTTTTTTAGATGGGAGGGCTAAAATCTATCATTAGCTTGACAGTGAAAATATTATGATTGAGTAAAGCATTATATCACAAAAACTCCTCAGTGGCTTAATTAAAAACAATGTAGGGCAAACTATTGATTGGATAGTTTGACTGGAAATTTGTGCTTAGTCTGTCTATGTTTAGTTTCCACTCCAAAAGCATTTTGGGAAAAAGATGATAGAGAAAATAGTACAACCTGCTGTATAAACTGTATTTCATCTGTGCCTTTGCAATCAAAAGAGAGATCAAATCTAGGGGGCATGTAATCATCTGACACAACTGCATGAAACTACAGTCTGGGCTAGAAAGAAATCAGCCCCAGCCTCACTTTTCTCATGACCAGTGGTGATGATGTTGCACTTTGTTCCACAAAAGTCCAGACTAACACATTTTAAGACAATTCTTTAAAAGCAAATAATGTATGTGGATGCCAGAAACCTTATCTTTAGGCTATTTAAGTAACTTTGGGACAATTCAAAATTTGCAGTGCAAAGCCAGCACCGCTAATTAGTTGCTTTGAGTTCACATGGTCCAAATGAAACCAGTTTCCTAGTGTGTTGTTATGATGATAATCTCACAGGAGTCTGATCCATTCAAACACACAGTAATGTCATATGCTAATAAGAGAAGCTGTTAAAGCCTAACTTATACGTGATTTTAGAACACTGTATTATAAACTGTATGTTTCATACCACATGTGAAAATGGTAACAATATGTATATTTCATTATTATTTATAATAATATCCTGTGTTAGGGATTAGTTTAGAATTGGAGGTGCTTGAAACGAATATTCAAAAGAGTCTCAAACTTACATTATAGTCTAGAATTTGAGTTAACTTTGTTTCCAAACAGACTTTTCATAATGTAAATGATTATCTTTATTAATACTGTCATGAGTCATGATATTAATTAACAGAATGAGTTAACAAGATACTTAACTAACCATCATTAATGGCTGATTATATAATACTCAGAGGCTGTTAATGTATATGCTTCATTATTTCCTGATGTACTAAAGATTAGTACATGGATTAATTCAGCATTATGAAAGCATTAGTTAAGTGTTATACAACAGTTAGTTCCAGTCCACTAATTTGACTGGCAAAGTGGCGTTCCAAGAGTGCCTTTTTTTGTCCTAGAACCTCACTGGGACGTTTCACTGTGTGTATCACTCCACTCGTCTGTGTTCGCCACATAAAATTCCACTTTCTAGTTCTAAACCGTTACGACAGTAGAGTTAGCGACATCGTCAGAAGGCAGGTGAAAAGATACTTTTCAGTTCGTGTAAAATATGAAAGCTTGTCAGATGAAGATGAAAAGGAAGAAGGGATGCCAATTTTACCTGAAGCACCTTTAACAGGAATGTACAAATCAATGTGAGCTAGCTAGCCATCTAGCCAACGTGCTATAAAGTGAGTGTGGCTTCTTCAGGATCTATTTTTGCTAGCGGAAAAATAAACAGAACCTTTGGCCATATTTTGTCTGAAATGTCACTGTGCCAAATCACAGCTGTGTTGATATTGAGTATAACCGCAATCTTGCTTGTGTGATATTTGTTAAATATATTGCTTATTTGTGGACCTTATAGTATCTGTTTCAGGGACGGACTTAGCACTAGGCAAAGGTAGGCAACCGCCGTGGGCCCCCAGAAGCCAAGGGCCCCCTACAAATGCAAATGATTTATATTTTAAATTATTAATGCTAATTAATTCCTATATTCCTATATTTTGCCTAGGGCCCCCAAATCACTAAAACTGCCCCTGACCTGTTTATTTGAGCCCTGTCTCCAAAAAAAGGTCTGTACGTGGGCCTGTAAGCAGTTGTTTTGTTGTTAACTTGTATGTGTATGCCTTTTTCTACTCACCGAATATGAAACGATCTGCCAGCCGCTGTTCCTGCTACCTAGAGCTGTTTTTCTCTGTTTGGAATCTGCCTGCATTGTTTTTGACACTTTCGCCCTTCATACGCTATTATCATTTATGTAGTTAACATGTAATTTATTCGTAATTTATGCACCTAACATTTCTACATTGATAGGAAAATAAATGTGTGCTTTTCTAATCAAGACTGTGTCTTGCTTTTTAAAAAAATAAGATTTAGCTACAGCAAAATGTGAATAATTTCCCATTTCTATTGTTATCTAATTAGATGCCTGTATGCATCTAGATGCCAAGCAATTACAGAAAATTAGCAGTGAGCAGAGTTTTCATGCAGATAGTTTGGAAACAGATAGCCATTGTGTTGTAGTTGTTGTTGTTGTTATACTCTGAGGGCTGGAGAAAGCCGAAGTCTCCCTCGTGAAGTGTGATGATGAGTGAAACCAGAGAAGGAGGGAGAAATAATGTTTTCCTCGCACACAGCAGCCAGGTGTTTTTCTAATAGGAACAGATTGATGCACAATTACGCTGAGCCAATATGTAGAGGAGATTTCATCACTGACGTTCCATGCAGGCACTCGCTGCCACACGTACAATCCCGATCATGCATTCTCATGCCTATTAGGGAATGTTCATGGCATATGTGTGCACTTTTTTATTTTCAGTTTTGAGGGGGATTTTTTTTTTTTTTGGTACAAAGTCTATGGCTCCTCCTTAGTTTATCAACCCCCAGAAGAAAATTGCATTTCTGGAACTGAATCTGAATATATTGAATTGTGCTAGTGATCATGCCAGATGCCCTGGGCTCAACAGACACCCTAAAGTACCAGGATCATCTGCTTATCCTGATCAAATGAGCATAAAATCATTAACAGACGAGAAAAGTGCTTGTGCATAATTTGATACACAAGAAAGCATCCTTTGCCACAAGCATCAAACTGAATCTTGATTTTTTTTGTTTCTTTTTTTTCAAAAGAGTTTGATTATACTTATTTCTAAAATAAGTTTACTTGCTTGATGAAAGCAACACGTGTGGTCCACCACCACCATCACCATGTTTAATGTTATCTTATATTGTATAGGTCTACAAGAAAAAAGTGTTGATTTTAGATCAGATCAGATTATTCGAAGACCCTCACAGATCATCTACATGACTTCGGAAAGCTTCAGAAAAAGTTTTCACATCCTTCTAGCCATCACTGATTTCAACCCTCGTAATCAACTGATGATTACTACTGAAAGGTTTTAAAATTGGTGGTTGTTTTAATAGAGAAGAAAGGACTGGATGTTGTTCTTTCAGCTGCTCCCGTTAGGGGTAGCCACAGCGGATCATTGGTCTGCACATTTGATTTGGCACAGTTTTTACGCCGGATGCTGCACTGTTTTGTGCAACTCCAGTGGCTGGGGTTGGTTCCCTGGCTGAGAATTGAACCCAGGCAGCGGCGGTGAGAGCACTGAGGTCTAACCACTAGTCCTCCAGGAACCCAATAAAGGACTGGATGTACCACACTCTAATTTGTCAATTCTGTTTAGTGCAACATGCAAGCTTTTGATTTGAGAAGTTACTACTCCATAGAAATGTAGGTACTTGTCCATAGCAGCAATTGTGTATTGTTTATGAATGTAATGAATAGTACACCGTTTGAGACATAGGCATGTGATATGATAGGCAGCGCTTATCACAGCTCTGAGCCTCATCTCTTCCCTCGCATTTTCCACTCATTTGCAATCGTTTCTTGCTTATTAATAATTAATAATCTGCCCATATTTCTGGAAAAGATTGGAACCCTCCCCTCCCCTCCCACCTTTGACCCCTCAACATTTCATGTTTGATTACACATTTAATTAATTTCCACAAGGAACAAATGACTGACCCTTAAAAGACATGAGCAGCAGCTCTTGACCATGGATTTAGGAGGGGCAGGGCAACATTAATAACGACATAGCTTCAATAGTAACCTCATAATAGGCAGCTGAGAGTCAACAGCATACAGTCACCCAGCATATAGTCTAGCAGCTCATTTTGAAAGGTAGAATAGAATTATAGAATTAACCAGGTTTGTCAGGTTTCAGCAAAATTTCCAGCCCAACTGCATCTAAAAAAAAACACACACAAAAGACTTGAAAAAATTCAGGCTTTGGAAAAGTGACCATTTATAATGTCTGGACACTTTTATCCATCTGTTATATTGCAAAGAGTATCCATCTTTGCAATATATCTTACAATAGAAATTGTTCTGTACACAATACACAAACTATATGCACTTACACTTTGCCTTTGCTTGCAGATTTAATTCTAATTACTTGCTGTAAAACAAGATCTTGGTGCCCACAGAGTATTTAAACTAGCAAAATATGGAGTAAAAAATGCAACCATGGCAACCCTGTCATTAACTGTCCCGTGCTTTCCTCCTCCACTGAAAATGTTCATAGAGTGAGCATGAGGCAGCGTAATTCCTGCCCCAATGGGCCTCTATTAGCACTTGCTGCATTTTTGACCACTAGGGGCAATAATAAGTCTATGGCACTAAATGCCCTATGATAGTGCAACATCTAGAAAGGCAACCAAATCAATGGAACATCAGTTTATATATGTCATTTTACATCATTAATAATTAGTATTTCAATGGAATTTAAAATGTATGTTGTGAATGAGGACTTTATGAAGACTCCCTCTAATGTAAACCATAAAAGAGCTGGAAAAATGTACAAAGATATTTTAAATCAGGACAAAGACTGATATATATCCACAGTGCTCTCTCTACATGTGTGTTAGCTTTCAGTATGCACTAATTTTAGTTGTTGCATTACCCACAAACTGACTCATTCACTACCACACCAACCTGGTGTTCAAGCGTCTGCATGGTTAAAAGCATCTTTGTATAGTGCCTGGTGTGCCTGTACGGCATGAGCTCAGAGAGAGAGAGAGAGAGAGAGAGAGAGAGAGAGATGCATGTGGGACTGATCCGTGATTCACCCCATCATGTAGCCCAGCCAAATGCACCTCTAACTCCTTCCCGCAGTGGCTTTCAGCTCCGTAGACGAAGACAGTTGTATAATGACAAAGAGCAGCAGTAATGCACAGGGTGTCAAATCAAGAACAAAAGTAAGAGTCTAATGAGAGATTCTCGAATTGAGGATCATATCAAAGCTAAGAATACAAAAATGTCTTATAAAAATTGCAATTTTACTAATTCAAAACTTTGGCATAACTACATGGGAAATCATGTGTGCCGCTCACGTCCCTCAGTTATAAAAATCAAAAGTGTGTGCATGTTTCCTAGTGGAATACAAACATTTCGGAATTACTTTTTTTCCTCATGAGTGAAAAAAGCAAGCTGACAAGCAAATAGGCTTTATTCCCAAGGAATAAATTATGAGACTGCTGATTTCCTGACATCATATCTACATTTTTTTGGTTTAAAATGAAAAAGTAGATTATTTATTTGCCATATACTGTATTTGCCACAGTGGCATAAGAATTTGTATATAGCATATAACAGGTGATAGATGCCAGAAAATGCAGCAAAATGGGCTTAGACCTAAATTTTTTGGTCAATTTTCAGATGTTTGGATATTTTTTTTAATTAATATTTTTACAGCATGTAAAACAAAATGGCTAGTTACAGACATAAAGGATTGTATTGGTTCCTAACATTATAATTATCTGAATCTTATCATCTCTCATGTCTTAAAGCCAGACTTTGATTGTATTGTATTTTCTTAATACAATATTGAATACTTTTAATTACACTTTATCTAAAAAAAAAACCCAATTTTTTTTTTAAAGTTCTACTAAATAATGCCATTAAATACTATTTAAGAGAATTCTGATAAACCGTTTGGTAAATGTTGCATAATTTAGTTCATTTCACATGATTTTCTTAAGTATACTGTACTACAAATTAGATTAATTAAATTATTTCAAAATACCACATATTTACAGTGTGGATACGTTTTATTTTTATATGAGTAAATAAAAAAAAAATAAGACTTTAAGATTTCATGACCTTAGTATTCTCCATTCATTCTTATCCTTATAGAACCTAACAATGCTAAAGTCACGGTTTGTTTTGGGCTTGTGGAGATGTGACATTGCTACAGTACAGACTCTTAGCCTGTGACAGGGTCAATATTAGCTAGTATCTCAGGAAGAGATTCTATATTTGAATGGTTGGCGTGAAGTTGCTAAGATTGATTCATCGTGTCTCAGGAGTCTCACACAATCGCTCCAAAGAAGACGGATCTGAGACTACAATATGCAGAGCTCCACAGCATGGAAAAGGCACAAGGCTTTCTGGAGGATATAATGTGTAAGCTGTCCAAATTTGCGTAAATGCTACGATTAGTTACCGAAGAGTTTCTTTTTTCGTCGGTCAGTGGGTTCAACTGTGCTGCAGAGACCCACGCCAGGCTTTGACACAAAAGAGCCTGTGGGGAAATTGGCTTACTTACATTGAAGTTGAGCTGTGCTTTTATGGAAATCACTCTTGTAGATATGACTACACAGTGCGAAAAAGAAAAGAATAAACAATGACACAAATATCCAGCCTGTTCTAGTGTGCTAGAAATATCCAGCCTCAGTGCTTCAGTTCAGTGAGAACATCCCTGCAGTATTTATATAGGAGTTAAAAAATATTCAGAATTAGAGAAATAAAAAACATTGTGTTTGTAGCTCAAAGCCCAGGTGCAGCATTAATGTGCAGGCATGTGATCATTTCTTCTCCGTGTGTGTTCATGAAGAGTCTTTATCCATCAATAGCCAATAATTACGCTATTATCTCTAATAATACCATTTAGGGAGATGTGCACTGAGCTATGTCAAAACCTTACACCTGGAAGGAACCTCCTTTTTTCCAACTGCCTATAAGGCAGCAGGCACACACACACACACACACACATAAAAGTTTTCCATTTGAGAACCAGCTAAATGTCCCCACAAGGTAAGATTTTCCTATCCTTGTGGGGACATTTTGTCTCACTAGCCTTCTGAGAACACACACACACACACACCTTTTGACTTTAGAGCTAATAAAACCATTGTCTAGACGTAAGCTTTTTAAATAAAAACTGCAGTTTTTGTAAAAAGTAGTTTTCCTTGTAGGGATCAACCATATACACTATAAGGTCAGAACTTACACACACACACACACACACACAAACTTGTGTCTTACTATCCTTGTGTGGATACTACACTTTCCGTATGTGTGTGTGTGTGTGTGCATTCCTATCTTTGTGGGAACCTTTGGTCTATGCCAAGTTATAAAAACATGCCTGCTCACACACACACACACACACACACACACACATTTTACAAATGTATTGGGCCAATGGGACATCGCTTGTGCTTGAATGCAGTGTGTCCACATGCTCACAGACAGTGCACAGTAAATAATTTACACTAAAACATTTTATATAAATGAGTGTTTTTGTGTACACTCAAAATTCCGACCCCTTCAAATTTTTATTAGCTAATAATAACTCCATGCAAGTAATGAAATTAAACTGGATGGCTGGCCCAGAGAAAATGTTACATATTTAATTTAAAAGGCTGTTTTAATCTTTGATGCTCCTTAACTTAGCAAAATTCCAGGGGTGTTAAGAACTTGAGTAATTGTATTTTGTTACTGTACTTGCGTATTATTTGGGAAGATTTGCAGATACTCAAGTAAATTAAGAGAAAAAAACATACTTTTTACACCTTATTTTTTCATTTTGACCTTTGAACTTCTCTCTACAATTGTCACATAGCATGATATATTTAGGTTTTTTTTTTTTCTTAGTAAGACATCTTTTGCTGGAGTTACTGATTCAGGATGAGATCTTTCCTTTGCCTTAGCACATAAAAATGAAATATTCACCTTTAAGTTTGTTAAATTAGCTAGTTAATTTTTGTAATATATCTATTTTATATTAACTAGCTAGTTACGTTTTGTTTTCATTGCTAATGCGCCTTAGCATTCATTCCAATAAGGTTATTAAATATTAGCTAATCCGCAAGCCAAATTCTAGGTTTGTCATCTTAGCATAATATTTACCTTATTACTGATTGCTTAGTTTACTAGCTAGTCACGCAGGGTCGGGCATGATGAATATACGGTCAGCTCTTTTCGTTCGTTAATGTTATTTATTTCTTATTTGAGTATGTTTAAAATGTACTTTCACTCAAGTAGTTTACTCAAGAGTAAAATTCTGACATAGTACTCATCCTTTTACTTAAGTATTTTTTCCACCCCTGCAAAATATATCAGCAAAAACTCCATATAGTCCATTTTATTGTGGCATTTCACCATTTCATGCTTTCATGATTCGTCCTGGGCAACAGTAATATCAATGAAAAATGAACTGATCTCATTAAGTTAGACAAAAGCGTATAAGCACCACAATGCATCTGCAATCAGGACCTCTCATGAATTGTTTAATGCATGCACTAGTTATGATGTGCTCTTTATGAGGGATGCAGTTGAGAGCCAAATTACTATTCATTGTACATGTAAGCCAACTAATGCATAATTTACTGCGTGAGCTATATAATGTTCTTGCCCATACTGTTTTTATGACACCAGCGATGCCTCAAACACACCATCAAAGGTCCTTACATCCTCTCTTCACATCCTATTCACAAGTGTTTTTCCTGTTTGGGCTTTTTATAAAACCTTTCTAACCCCTTATTTTAGTTTAGTAAGCTTTAATATTGTGTATCTGCTCAATTAAAAAAATTATCATCATAGGTTTTGTCCACCACTTTCAATATTTGGAGCCCCAATACTTTGCTAGTTCTCTGACTACAAATTATTCATTGCATTATTTAATGCATTATGCATTAGAATACTACACCATTAGAAGGTCAGCGTGTGTCTGTGTGGAAGAGGGTGTTATGTATTGGTTTGACTACACCTATTCAGAATCTCCCAGACAAAGCTCAGATTGAGAGCAGCTTAGAGAACTGAGCTTCACACTCTAATATGCAGCCTTTCTGTTTATAAAATTTGCTAAGAAAGAGACAAAGTACGTACTAGCTGTGTAACATCGTGTCACTTTCAGTAGTTGTATCTGCACAAATATTAGGATCTGTACCTGTATTTGGATTGAAAACTTAATTGGGCGTGGCCTAAAGCAGTTGTTTTTTTGTTTTTTTTTCATTTTCTCCCCAATTTTGCTCACCTGCAAATTCCCACCTACCAGCCAGCCTTCCCCTATCATACGACAGCGACTAACCAGGGAGGGAGAAGGCTAAGGTGGGGAACCTAGGAGACACCTGAAGCTAGACAACTGAATCTTTTCGACTTGCTGCTGCTCATGATGCATCACAGGGCGGTGTAACACACTCACAGAAAAACGCTATTAACCCTCTTCCGCATACATGAACTCACAGACGCCTTGGCTAATGTCACTGTGATTGACAGGGGAGAGTATGCCATCCCTCCCACCCAGAGAGCATGGCCAATTTTGCGATCTTGACTCAAGGGATCACAATGCACACTGTAAACCTTTCTGCACAAAAAAAAAACAAAACAAAAAGAAAACTAATAACGTGAATAATGTCTTCATAAATGGCTACCTCACTATTACACATACTATTCAGTCGGATGTATGTGTTCATATTTCAGGTAAAACCTCATCCTGAACAATACAGACATTACATAACATCTGGACTGTTTAAAAGAGTGAAAGAAATCATAATCATTTATTCATTCATTCATCTAACTGCTTTATTCTAATCTGGAGTAAATCCCAGGCAGAAATACTCCCTCACATGCTCACAGGAACAACTTTGTGTAGCCAATCCACCTACCAGCATGTTTTTTGGCAAGTGGGAGGAAACTGGAGAACTTGAGGGATGCCCATGGGGAGAATATGCACTATACACTATTATCTCTCCTACCTCTGTCAAGTGGAATTATTAGGTAAAACCCTATTTTATTACTACTAAAACTATGAATACTTAGAAGATTGTGTTGTATATAATATCTCGAAATTGCAGAAGGTGAAAGATGTAAGCTGTCCAAACTTGAGTAAATGCTGCAATTAGTTACCGAAGAGCTTCTTATCCATTGGTTCAACTGTGCTGCGGAGGCCCACGCCAGGCTTTGACACATAAGAGAACCCTTGGGGAAATTGGGTTGCTTACACTGAAGTTGAGCTGTGCTTTTATGGAAATCACTCTTGGAGATATTACACACTGCGAAAAAGAAAAGAACAAACAACAACACAAATATCCAGCCTGTTCTAGTATGCTAGAGAAGAATATAGAACTGTTAGTGCCTCAGTTCAGTGAGAATTGTCTTTCAGTGTATTTATATACAAAAAATTGAAATAAAAAGCTACTAAATTGGTTGTACTATAGATAATACAAGTAATATATACACTACTGGTATATCATTGTAATAATTAATGACAAAAACAAGCACTAAATGGGAACTGCCAAAGATGATGCTATGTCCAGATAAACTGTGATAGTCTTTTACATTATCCTGAAACAGTGAGCTACCAACAGAGGCTTGTCTAATTGAATGCCCAGGTTTATATAAGATTAATTTTACGTAAGAATTTACCAAAGCTGTAAAAGTCATTTTCTGCATAGAGTTGTACAGCTCGCAGCTGGTGCTATTTTGACATTCTTGTTCCTGCCAACAAACAAGTGCTAAACTGGTCATCATCTGTCCTCCTACATAATGTGTTCACAGTGTGTGTGTCTGTGTGTGTGCGTGTGTGTGTGCGTGTTGTAGGCCTGGAAAACAGCTCTCCATCTGCTTCCATTTTATACAATCCATCATTCACGGCAGCCGTTGTTGAATTAATTGACCGTTTTTGTTACTGATTGTGGTCAAACTGCTGAATCTCACAGTATTAATGAGTCTTCAGTTTGAGGTGTGCAGTAAAAAAAAAAGTGTTTTTCTGTTTATCACCTCCTTTAGAGGACTGACACCATTTTTTTTTTTCAATTTTGATTGATAACAGAACTCTGCATATTGACTGATACCCAATACCGATCCCGTACAATCATCTTCTTAGTAACTGTTGGCATGTTGTGCGAAAACATCAAAGGTGTGATGGCGATTAGATTTGGTTTAGGACAAATTATGTGCTGTGTTTACTGTGATCTGTGTCATTCAACATAGGAATTTATGGCTCACATTACATGAATTCGATCAGAATCAGATTCGACCTGATAGAAGTGTATCTGTAGAAAAAAAAAGTAGGAATGAAACCAAAGTGGGGTGTGCTGTTATAGGAAAATAATCAATGCCAAGGTGATGTGAATCAATGCATAGCTGTTACCACCCTGAAATAGATTATTTTCCAATAAAAGCATGTCCCGAAGTGTTTCATTCCTCTCACCACACCAATTAAAAAAATTACGATTTCCAGTATATTATAGTATAGTATGTATATGGTGTGTATATCCAGTATATATATATATATATATATATATA
>CM075017.1:4510326-4595715 GCA_037576675.1 Pangasius sanitwongsei | reverse complement strand
TATATATATATATATATATATATATATATATTTTTTTTTTTTTTTACCTGCTTATGGTTACATTTAATGTTGTGGAATGTCCACATGATAAGTTAGTTCCTTTTATGTTCCTGTATTTAAAGTCTAATTTCATTAGCCAAATGTTTAGTTAGCAGAAGCAATGTCTGAGACAGTGGAGACAGAAGAGCATCCCGGTTTAACAGATATCTTCAGTTTATCAGATCAGTCCAATTTATCAGATATCTTCAGTTTTAAATGCTTCAAAGAGGAAACATTGTGACGATCTGCGAATTATGCAAGCCAAAACCCTGTGTAGATATCAACATATCTCACAGTTCAACATCCAACCTACAGGTAAGCCGTTAGCTAGCTGAGTGAGCTAGACTAGCTAGCCAGATCTTTTAAAGTTTCACATTATGAAAGCTCTGTATTAATCTTAAGATGTTTCTTCGACATTCAGTAACCATTTCCTGTTGTGTTTAATAAATAACTTTGTGCTGCTACAGCCTGTAGGTAACGCTCAGGATAATGTGTAAGATAGATAATGAATGTAGAAAGCTACTAAAATCCCAACAGCACTTGTCTAAGATGCCTTTTTATACCTTTCTGTATACTGTTGATAATGGAGGTGGTGTTCACTTCAGCACAGCTTGGCTAGATAACATTTAGCCAAGAACGTTTAGCCAAGTCAGCATGTTTTGTACTCTTCCCACTGCTGAATGTTACCACTGGTGCTGCAGTGAGAAGATTTGGATTAGACATGGATTCTCAGGTTCATAGATTAGAATTTAATTTTCTGCCTCTTTTGCTGTATGAAACACAAAATTCCAAAATGTTTATTCATCCATATCATTTGTTTCTTCAGTGGTTTTATTCTGATCAGATATTTTATTGACATCTGGCTGAATGTGAGGAAAATGTCAAAATCACTGACTGCACCTTTAATGCTCCCTCACAGCTGTCTCTTTGATTACGCATCTATATTCCTCGCCCTGGATTTATTGTTCCCACAAGCCACAGATTTCTTGCGCATCCAGCTGTCATGGCACCATAGGTGGCATTGTATTTTGACGTACCATTTAGTACAGCAGCGTGAGGTTTGGGACGTAGCCCGAGACTCATTACTCCTCCGCACAACCTACAAAAGCACTTCATGGCGCTGCCACAGTTGCTATGACGACTGAAATAAAAGCAATTAAGGTCGGTTTAAGGAGGAAAAAAGCTGATAAGCCATAATTTCAATGTATAGTCCTTAGAGTGAAGGGGATGAAGCCAAGCACTAATGTGATCATTTATCCTTTTCCAATCTTTTCATGCAGTTTTGCAGACTATAGGGAGCAAATCCTCTGACACGTGACTTAGATTTTATGTTTTGGTACTCTGTTTCACTACTGTAGAAATAAAGGACTTCTTAAGGAGGTTTCTTTTGGATTTGCTTAGAATGATGCTGACTCTCAAGTCCACTACTCGGCGGTCTTCAATCTGATGCACAAAAAGGGCTGATGTGTTTGCAGGCTTTCATTCCAGCCACACAGCTAATTCCACTCTTTAAATGCAGTTATTGGTCTTCAAATGAGTTTTAGATGTGTCTCCTATTTGGCTTGGATGAAAAGCTGTAGGCACACCAGCCTTTTGCGGAAAAGACTGAAGACCTCTGTCACTAGCCTAATGAGCTGCTGTGTTAGCGTGACGTTCCCAATAAATATTTTTAATGTGGCCTTATCAACTTCCGCTTATGACTCAGTAGTGGGTTAAAATGATTTCTTCCCATAGCACATGCCCTTGTTGTTCCTGGAACAACATTCCTTCCCCAGTCACTGCCGGCTGATGTCATTAGTGTGTGTTACATAATCCTTACGCTCCCGGGCCACCTGGAAAAAAACACACTGGTTCCGAACAGGAAGGATATGGTGTAGGTGTATCAATTTCGCAAGTGGACACAGTCTTGAAGTGTGTGGCTTTGATACTGTGTTTGCTCAATTTTTAGGAACTGAAATGCTGAGATACAAAATGCTTTATTTTTCTGAATAACAGCAAGTTTTGGAGAGAATTCATAAAACTAGTCTAAAGTTTCACAAAAGGAGTAAAACTGACAAAAGGGCAAATCATGAAGGTGAAATTATCACCTTTACAACGTGTATGGACAGTTGCCTTTAAACTACCACCTACACGGTCATATTGGCTTACTAACTAGTGCTAGATAGCATAAATCAATATAGTGTATAAATCAATTTCAAGTATATCCTTGAAATCGTACACATTATGGTTTAAGAACCCTAAGGTATCTAGGCTATATAAAGTTTCTATTAACTGTTTCCATCAGGCTCTAATGGTCTTAGTGGAGACCACTCATTCTGAATCCAGCATGGATTTAGTTTGAAATTATTCACATTCATGTAACTTAATGAACTTAATTATTTATCAGGTTTAGGTAGACAACAATCAGTATCTCTTGAATTTTAAGATTATTATATGTTTGAATATGACAGACATCATGTAAAAATCACCAATAAACCATAGCATGGGTCTCCATCAGTAGTCTGAACTCCATTAGAAAACCATCAAATACAGCTGGAACTAGCCACAGGTCATTTGTTAACCCATTTGGAGCTTTTACACTAGAAAAATCACATTCAAGTTCCACACAAAAAGTCCTCTAAAGTATCTAGGACTAGTGCATGGAGTCAGGTCTGAAACTCTGCTCATGGCACTTCATGTACACATCATGTTCATCTACACACTCTCTGTACAAGTACTGACAGGGATGTCTCCTTCCATCAGTCATATGACGTTGATTCCTCCTCACAAGTTCACCATCTAGTGAAAATGATTCTGAGATTCAGCAGCGACTCATGACCGTAGATTTTGGTGGAGCAAGACGACATTAATAATGACATAGGCTCACACAAAAATAAGTTGAGAGCTTATTGCACTTGACTTGACTTATGCTATAGGCTACTATCTAGTGAATTTTCAGAGTAATCCTGTAACAGGCAGATGAGGGGTGACAACATACAGTCATCCACCAGCTTGTTTTGCGTGATTAATAGACGTAGCTTTGTTCAACTGTCTTTGATAAAATAAGTGTGAAAACTATGATGAATTTACTGGTTGCACAATTGCTCTATTTGTCCATATAGCACACAGTTGTAGAAGTTTTTTTTATTTTTTTATTATCGCACTATCCTTTAGCACCCAGATGAGGACGCGTTCCCTTTTGAGTCTGGTTCCTCCCAAGGTTTCTTCCTCATATCATCTCAGGGAGTTTTTCCTTTCCACCGTCGCCTCTGGATTGTTCATTATGGATAAATCCACATATTTACAATTTATTTGAATTGAATTGAACTGAATTCCTATTGCCAGCGAGCTCAACACCAAAGAGGCAACCAGGGTTGTCAGGTTTCAGCAAAATTCCCACCTAACTACATCTCAAAAACCACACAAAAGACCTGATTAGCCCCAAAGAAAGTGAAGAGAATTGAGCTCCATCTGTTCTGAAATGGTCTAGATACACCAAACTTGATTCCCTCATCAGCAGATCTTATGGCGTGTGTCGTACCATAGCCCCAACTGCAGTCACGTCTCTGCAGATTCACTCTGATTTAATATTCACTTCAAGATCTCTAACCTTTTTCAGTGTGACCTGTTAACTGTGTCTTTTGAGGCCTATTTGTAGGAACCAAATACCTTTGCTATGAGACATATCATCATAACTCTCCTCTCAATCTAATTTTATAATTACTTCCTATTCATTTTAATAATATTATTAATATCACTGTAATTAAAGAGTAATATGCTTTAAGAAGAATAATTGAATTGTAAACTGGGATTTGCTCCTTTTTTTCATGTCCACTTACAGTTTAGTGAATAATAATAATAATAATAATAATAATAATAATAATAATATTGTAAAAACATTTATTTACATAGCACCATTCATACCTTTAAAGCTCAAAGAGCTTTACAGTGTTAAGTAAATAACAGAAAAAACAAAAAAAAAAAACTAATGGTGCACCAAAAAAAAAAGCCAATAATAATAGTGCAATAAATAATAAATAAAGCAGTGATAGGCAGAAGAAAAGTCTAAAATATAAAAATATATAATAAAAAAATTATGTAAACTACATTAATAAAATAATGTAAAAGTATTGTAAAATTAACATACCAGTAACAGTAAAGCAAATAATAAAAGCTAGTTAAATGTTAAAGTTAAAATATATGTTTTTTATTTTTATATTTATTTATTTTTATATTTATGATTTTTTTCAGTGATAGATTGAGACTGACGAATGTTTAATGTTCCAGATTTTAAAAGGTGCTTAAAAGGAAAAGCAGGCAAAAAAACAAACAAACACCATAAAAATGGTCTAATATGATTTCATTTTCTAGTATGGGTTAATATCATTGCTGCTGCATTTTGTAGCTTGTTTGTACTGTGAACATTGGAACATGCATTAAAATCAACATGATACATGCAGGTCCTATACAGATGTTGTAAATAAATTGTAAAGAAATTATGTGTATATATGTTTCAACTAATATATATATTTTTTTGTAAAATGCAAAAAAAAAGAGATTTTACTGTACACCTTGCTGTAACTATCTAAGGTTGTCTAGGCAAGCTTTTCCCACACGTTTTTTGCTTAAATTTATGTCACTTTAGTGTGTGTGTGCGTGTGTGCATGTATGTGTGTGCGTGCGTGTGTGTGTGTATAAAACCTGCTCACAGCTGAGGTCTGACTATTTTTATACAGACCTACCCCTGTGTGTGACTAATACACACACCAATTTATATTTATATTTGACAGTATAGCAGTGACCTAGACAATAAATTATTAAATTCCGATATGAACAAATAAAATAAACAAGAGTGCAGATTTCACTCAATATACATTGGTTTTCCTAGATGTTGTTTTTCTTTTCATGTTTTGATTGTATCACCAACGAGCAGGGGAATGGAGAAAAATTATTTATGAATTGTTTATTTCAATAGTGACAGTTTGAAAAAAAAAAATTGTATGAAACTAAGATAGCAGCAGTAAGATTAAGATAAAAGAAAATGAAACGGAAGAAAATATGGTTTCAGCTACACTATAAGCATGTAAAACTATGTCATGTATCTGAAGATTAGGATATGAAATTTGCTGTGTGTGAAATATAAAATGCTGAGTCTGGATTCAAAAAAAAAAGAGTATTTAACAGAAAAAGTTTGTGTAAAACAGGATTAGTTACAACAATTACTTGAGTTTATGTCTGGAGGCGAATACTTTACACACTGATATTACAAAATCTACTTTTGTTTTCTTTGCACCACTTTATTTGCCTCTAAGTGGTCTTTGAAAACTTTTAAATTTGCCTCTAACTCTTATTAAAAGATGTTGATAGAAACGATAAGTAGGTCAGGGGTTGGAAAAGCACCTAAATGAAAATATAGATAATGTGTCGAAATCTTACTTTAATTAAAAGTGGAAGCGTCCAACCAAAGGTGTACTCAGGTAGTAAAAAGTAACCAATAAATGTTTTGAACTGATGAAATGACGTTAATGTCATGTTTTCGTGTGAAAACTAACTTTTATAACTTGTCTAAAAGTGTTAGAAGATGATTTTTTTTAAAACAGCTACAACATTTTGCCTGAAAATAACCAAATGAATGACTAATGCTACATAGTTTTTTAATGAATTAATCAGAGCTAAAAAAAAACAAACAAACAAAACAACATGATTTACCATTTAGCTAGAATTTTACTTGTTACCAAGCCAGTTATGTTAGCTACTGGAATCAATGCTAGTCTAACCTGGTGTTAGCAAAGAAAACAAGCTAGCTATTGTTAACAAATTAACTAAACTCAGCTCAACATGCTTTTTTCAAATTAGATGGTGTTCCTGCCTTCAAGGGAGGCAAAGGAGACACCTCATTTTGTACGAGTCTTTGCTTACTCCAGCATATTGAAAAATTTTACTGAGGTAGGGCCAGGGGCGCTCATCCTCACGTTCAACACTGTGGTCCGGTGGCTTATCCATATTCAGACACACAACAATAGGTATAGCATTAACTACATTGTGTAGTATGAAAATGATGAATTGGCACATGATGACCATGATTAGATGCTAAATGGAAATGATTTGATGCTAAACCCATTCGAATGATATATAGCATACGGTTATTGGATGGATGTGAGAAGAAAAGACCTTCAAGATTTGTACTTTGAAGGTCTAATGTCACTTTTTTTGTAAGACTACAATTACTCAAACATTTTCCGCCCCAGAAGTCTGTAATCACACTGGTATAAACCTCTCACCTCTGTAAAGCTGAAGTGTGCGGTTTGCACATGTGGATTTTTTTTTTATTAGCTCTCTTAGTCTACCCTTGACTGCTCACCACCTTTCCAAACAAACATTTGCTTCTTCCGTCACCCCCGGTAATAAATAAGACCTGACAGCTGACACAAAGAGCCAAAATTAACATGAAAGGAATGGAGTTATTTTTTGTGTCAGTCCACACAGCTTTATGCTATAATGACAGTAATGGCCACGTTGCTTCCTGTTCCAAGACCTTCTGCCTCTCCGACTGCCTTTCAAAGGTGAACGGCTTTAAGGTGTAATGGGAATGCAAATGTTCCCACCCAGCACTGGAGAGTTAGACATGCCTTGGTGACCTTTAACCATCAGCTAAGCAAAAAAAAAAAAACTAGCCTGAGATGCGTACACTAAGTGAATATTTCCTGAACAGCACTTTTCCACAAATTCATCTGCACAGTCAACTAAATTACAGCATTTCATAATGATTCATCTATTCAATGTTTTATCCACCTTTCTGTACATTAATAGGTATTGACAATGACGACATCAAACCGCAGTATATTTAGATGCATATGAATGTAAGTATTGTGTTTCTGGAGCTATTAATCGCAGTAGTGCTGCACTGCTGTTTGCAGACAGATCAGCAAGCTCATCTTTGATGTTTGTGCAGTTGCTTTAACATTTGCATTCATCCAATTGTAAATCCCGAGTTATGGATTAATGCAGGGGTGTCGCCAATGCTGGAGTGGTTCTTTGAGGCCGATGTAGGAGATGTAGGAGAATGATTACTGGGATAATGACATTACATTTATGAACGTGGTTTGCAGAGACAGGTCCTTATAGAGACAAACACACTCACAAACTGCACACAATGCAGCCAGGTCTGTATGTGTTCTATTTTAAGGGAGTAAATCAGCAGCCCCCTTGACCAGTTGTACAACCCTGATGCTTGTACACTAGGATCCAGTACCTGTGCACAAGCAAAAAAGAGACATAAAGAATTCAATTTAAACATAACTGAATTCATAGCACTGACATATGCTCACTGGCCACTCTATTAGAAACACTGCTCATTCATGTGATTATGCAATCATGTGGCAGAAGTGTAATGCATACAATAATGCAGATACATTATTAGAGCTTCAGGTAATGAGGAAAAGATGTGATCTCAGATGTTCCCGTCAAGCTCTAAATGGTTTTAGTTTTCAAGAAACCACTCATTCTCCAGGCAGCTACAAATCTAAGATGAATTCGGTCTGTAATTAGTCACATTGTTGTATTGTTGTAAAGGAATTTTTGTCAGTTCTAGCTAGATTAAAATCAGCACGGAGTTTTGTTGTTTTCTTGCAGACTTCCTGAAGTGTAACCTCATTATGGGTGGGAATATTACAGACATCAGTTAGGTCCATTAAATCACCAGTAAACCATCAGTACTCTGAACTCCATTAGAAAACCATCAAATAAATCTGGAACTAGCCACATGTTACTTTTTGGACCTTTTACACCATGATATAGGAAAAACACAAAATATCCTTAATAACTAATTACAAAGTATTACAAAAATCATGCTCAAGCAACAGTAACCTGGAAGTATTTCCAGGATATTTTTCAGTAGGGTGTCTGGCGAATTATGCAACAAAACTGAATTCATTGAACTTAGATTTTAAGAGAATTTGAGTGAAGTTTTATCTGACACATTTTTCAAGCAAATGCCTCTGAAAAATATCCCTACATTGATTCCCAATGGTGAAAATCTAAGTATCCTGACAGGCTTCTCTAAAAGGGAAAATCAAAGAGAGGCGCAGTCTCAGCTAAACCTCGATTAGTTCTTACATGATGAGTCAGACGACACAGACGTGTCTTTTACTCTAGAGGCTGATTTGAAGGTGGTAGCAGGAAACATCAAGCAGTCTGAGAACTGCAGCATGGCCTGTCAACTGCGATTCTAAATGTCACAGTTAAACCCATTGGCTCGTGACCATACACTTTGGTTGGGGCAGGATGCCATTAATGACGACATAGCCTCAAACAAATTTAAGTCGAAAGGATACTTGACACACATGGCTTATGCCATAGGCTACTATCTAGTGAATTTTTAGAGTAGCCCCATAACAGGCAGTTGAGACTCGACAGCATACAGTCCAGCAGCTCATTTTGAGTGGTGTTAGAATTACCTTTGTTAACTGCATTCGATACATCAGGTGTGTTTCCCATCACAGTATGTGAGGCGGACACAGAAGACCTAATGTTGTTAACCAGGGTTGCCAGGTTTCAGCAAAATTTCCAGCCCAGCAACACCTCAAAACCTACACAAAAGTACTGAAACTAGCCCAAAACAATGGGCACTGGAAAATTTTTCCTCTTTTTCTCAGCCTTCGTGTGGGAAACAAGGTCACCATGGTGTACATGCATTTCTGATGGACATCCACTCCATAATCCTCCAGACAAAGACCTTTGTTTGTGGAAATTAAGATCTTGGTGGCCACTGAGTATTTCTGAACTAGCCCAATTTGCCATGACCCTGGCAACATTGTCATTGACTGCCCTGTCAGCTGCTCCTCCTCCTTTGAAAAAGTTCATAGAGCAAGCACAGGGCAGCGTGAATCCTGCCCCAGTGGGCCTCTTTAAGTGCTTGTTGCACTTCCCCTTTTTAGACCAATAATAACTATATGGAGCTACATGTGGCAGTGAGCATGCTGCGCCAGGATTGCCCAACATCTTAAAAGGCGACTTGAACATCGGTTTATATCTGTGAAATAGCAACATTTATATAAATTGTTGGTCACACAAAAGAGGTAATTAGTATTTCAAAAGAATTTAATATGTATGGACTTGTGAATTATGACTTTAATAAAATTAACATTTGTTAAATGGCTGATATCTGCAGAGTATAAGGTTGGACCCCCATTTGCCCTATGGACGAGTTCTCCTCCAGTTGCAAAAGGCATTGGAATGCTGATTAGGTAACAACGTTAAGCAAATCAGAGACCATGACAGAGTAATCTGATGTTTTCCACCACACCTTCCAATCACAGCTGGAACAGTTATGCAGAACTCAATTATTTAGAACATTCATGCATTATTTATTATCTGATTTATTAATTAAGTTTCATCTTACAGTGCATATGGTAAGTTTGCATGAGACATTGTTCCACACCTATGGGAGTAATGCAAAATTCCAAATAAGATTTCTTGCTTGAGATACGACGCAAGGGACGTCAGATGGCCATCAAAATATAACTAGCTATCGTCACGGACATTAATTTGATGGCACCAATCATTCATAGAGCTGTTTGTCTTCCCTTAAAACGGATCATATAATCGAATCCCAATGCATTAGGAGCATGTTCATTGCTAGGTGTTGAATGTGTCTGCAGCATTTATTTAGATATGTTAATTTGAGAGAACATTAGGAGTTAGAACCAATTACATATGATAATGAAATATAAATACCATAGCAAGAGGTGTTTATTTCAAACTGCAAACTGCACCTGAGGGACCAGCTCTTGAAAAAGCAAATCCAAAATGCATTTAATAAAAGTTACTATAAGATACTATAAGTTCCTTTTTTTTTCTTTTATAGCAACCAAGTGATGGTCATTTGGCTTTCTGTAAGGAAGTATTTCCTCATACCTCAATTTAAAAGAAATAAGAATTTAAAAAAATCAATAGCTTTTAACTAAAAATAGTTTTCAGCATTATTTTCTTTGTTGACACTATAAGTGGTTGAATAAAACCATCATATACACCTATCTTCACCTATATTCATTGACATACTCCATGATGTAGTCAGCTTAGACTGAGGTTCATTTAAAAAAAAAAAAAAAAAGGTCAATTTCAGAATGAGTGTGAACAGATCAAATTTAACTTCAAAGTGCTAAAATATATCTCATTTCAAACGTGAAGAAATCACTACTGTGGTTATTCTGACTTTCCCCCAGCACCGCTATCAGGAAGAAAAACTGTACATCCCCATTAGACCAGAATAGTGTTGACAAAACCATTTCCACAGTTATGTACTGCCAGGAGCATTTACTTCACATAGGAATATTACACTCCTTATTTATTGTTTCACTACGAAAAAAAAAAAAAAATCAGTAGCAACTTCTCGCTTTGAGGTGCATACATAAAACTGCCAGGAAGTGTTAAAAAAGCATCACCCACTTTAATGCTATAAGCTGTAAAAAACTTTTTACTGGGATGATGGATATAAATTATGGAAGCCCTGAACTCAAGTTGTGGAAAAGAATTTTGAAGTGCTGTGTCCTTATTTTGACTTAATAACTCATTATTTCTAGATATTATGTCATTGTTTTGACTTAATATCTCATTATTTTGACAAAATAACTCATTATTTCAACTTAATAACTCATTATTTTTAGAAATTATCTCATTATTTTACCATACTGTCTCATTGTTTTGACTAAATAGCACCCCACAATTGATCAGTAATACTAATTTATTGAATATTAGCTTATAATTCTTGTTTTGTACACTGTTTGCCAGATAGTAAGTAAGCCGGATGTTGCTTTCGTGAAATTCAGTTGACTCATATACTGTATGTCTGAATGATCAGTAATTCACTTAAATGCGTTCAGGTATGGTACGTGAAATTCAAACAGACAAAATAACAGCTATGGCAATTACGGGCTTCTGTCCATAATTGCCATTTATGCATTTATGCATTAGGAATCAAAAATAGTATGCTGATATAACGAGATAATAACATAATGATGTATTAAACTGAAAATTGAAATAATGACATATTGTCTTGAAATAGAAAAGTATTAAGAGCAAACAGCTAGCTATTATGTCAAATAGCTAGCGCTTCAGCTTTTCTTCACAACTTGTGGTTCAGACTGTAAATGGGTTTAGTGCTTTATGATCAATGCTTCATTTTAACTCGAACATTATTTTAAAAAAAGGAAAAAATGATTATTATTCCTTACAACTAAAATATTTAGCTCTGTTGTATTTAGTTCATATTTGGGCGCAGGTGACTAGTCATGTTGAAGTAGCGTTACTTAAATAGTGAACATCCACAAAGCTGTGGATCTGTAAGAAATGGCATTATTCTTATAACTGAGCTTGAAGTCAAGAAAATACCGTCTTATCTCTGAATCTGTGTTGAGGGGGTATTGAAAGGTGGTAACATGTTTGGACCGGAAGCAGCAAATTAATTTCTGACCATGAAAACAACAACAGAGAATAAAAGTGCAAATATTGGCCTGTGCCAAAACAAAATAGCAACATGTTGGTGTTAAGCAGCAAATGATGCTTCTGCTGGCATGAAAATGGAGCCCTAAATGTTCTGTTGCTAAATAAATAATTTATCGCCTTTATTTTGTCCTGAGGGACGATAAATTTTTACACCAAACATTTTACACCAAAATAAATTTATACTAAAATATGAAGTTAAAATGTTAGATCTGCTTTGGTCCTGTTGAGGACGGAACGTCTTATTTTTGGCTCCAGTGTCCTGGATATTAAAAATTGCTGCTTAAAGGTTAGCTGAACTTCCAGCCAGATAGGAGCTCAACATTTTATGTTTTTATATTTTTTTAATAAAGAAAGACATGCATATGTTTAATTCTTAATGTTCACCCTAGGAAATGAAATTCTTCTGAACAGGTTGTCCTGCAAACAAAACACAAGACTTCTGATATAAAATATCTTAAATGTATTTTTGCCCTGGCAAGTGGCAACTTTCTTTTTTTTTTTGAGCAATATTTTTGTAAAACTATCAAGAAATATTGCAATGATTTTCCTTCGCATTTGCATAATTTTCATAGAATTTGCAATAACTAAATTTGCATTAATCATCACACCATGTTACAAATAAAACATGATAATAGCAGCAGGATAATCGCTGTAATAAAGCATGCTGAAGGAAATCAAATTAAGAAGTTGGTGACACTCGTTTCGAGAGACAGGTTTAAATTAGCATATTTATGCTGGACTCACTTTTTTTTAATTACAGTAGCAGTTTACTAGAGATGGTATTTCCAAATATGTTAAGTACTTCCTATTTGTCTGTTGGAATGTCCTTCACTGTCTCTTAAATCAGACACACTGTGCTGTCCACAGAGACTCCTCAGTCTGGACGTAACCAGTTTTAGCTTTGAGAATGACCTTTCCATGCTGCCCATTGCATATTTTTCCCCTCAGTTTCTCAATTTTTTTCCCCTCTCTTTTTCTTTGAATATTTCCAGCATAGCCTTGGCACTCTTTGCAAAGAATGTATGTGCTTGGTGAAATATTCTGAGCTCCCACAGCAGCTGTTTCATGACTTTCATAAAACTCAAAAGAGAAGGCAGAGACATGGCAGAACCTCTCCATCTGGATGGAGCTGCTCTTAAAAGTATTTTCTCCTCACCCCCCTCAAATCCCCTATGAAGCTTTTTGGAATCTGAAAAGGTTATGTATAGCTTCCAAAGGAGGTGACTCAGAATCTTCAGCTGCTAATGTGGGGCAGTGCAGGAACATTCCAGGAATTTTTCTCTCATATTTTTTAAGAGTTATAAGTCTTTTTTTTTTTTACATAACCACTGTTTTCCACTACCACTAAATTTAAGCATGATTGTTTTTTCAACAATTTCACCATGAATATTACAAGGCACATCCAAATAAACTGTACACGTTCTATAGCACTACACATGATGGCTGCTCTCTGGACTTTTATCACACATAACAGAAACAGAAAGGGAATCCTCAAGTAGGCTCAAGGTCATCTTGAGGACAAACCATCAATGACACTTTCTGTGTCTATTTATTAACCCAGATATCTACATCTGTATCTGATCCAGATGTAGGTTTGGCCTAAACTGTAAAGTTTTTTTCTTCTTCTTCTTCTTTTTTTTTTTTTTTTTTAAAATTATTATATGCACCAGGAAACACTGGAAAAACATCCAGAGGTCAGTTCTGGCTCTGACAGTTCCTCAACCTCAGCTACATCACTCGAGTTCCTTAATGGTCTCAACTACAGATGTAAGTGGAACTGTTTTTATTTTATTTTATTTTATTTATTACTCACGCTTGCACAGTTAATATTTTTGTTACTTGCCCGGTGAAAAAGATAAACAAACTTGTAGACTGATTTAAAACATGGCCTTCCTAACATAGTCTTTCTTTGTCCCGCAAGCTTCATATCTGACTGCTTTCTTGCACCCATATGAAAGTAACAAACTCCCCCTTGCTGAACTTTTTTTGTTGTGTCCTGTGGGATCCCAGTCCTGATCTGTGTCTCTGTTTTCAACCATTCTCAACCTTTCTTGCAAGTTTTCTGTAATTGTATCCATTTAGAACGCATTATCTATATTCATATTTGGTTACATCTCTACTGCAAAAGTATCATGTTCCAGATGAAGCTGGAGGAAAGTTTGCTACTGTATAAAACTGAAACTTTTAGCAATGACAGGTATTTCTGTGCAAGAAATACTGCAATGTCAATTAATCCAGAGACCAAGGACCTGTTATTCTGGCTTTCATCTTTTCTTATCTCCATCAGATATTCTATGCTTCTTAACATTTATTCAGTTTGGTTTTTTTTTTGTATTGGTCCTGATTCATAGAAAGCAATGCATACTATAATTTTCATGGAAATATTCCCTCAAACAATCTCACTTTACCACTGTTTCTGGAATGAGTAGCCTGTAGAATTTAGCAGTAGGTCAACATTGTTATATGTTCTGGCAATTTGTAATATATGTTTCATCACATTCATGATCATATTCATGATATTCTGTTTCTGATCTTCTACACAAAGTAATAAATAGCTTGCCGTGGTATTTCTAGAATGCCATTAAACAACAGGAAAAAGGCTTACAAGCTCCAGACGGTATGAATATGAAAGCCCTGCATGCCCCACTTCTGCTGTTAAACTGTGTAATAACAGAAGACATTTGCATATTGTGACATGATAGGCTGTTATATGTTATGATGCAATAACATGCAATAACCCATGCGGTAAAAGAAAGGCTTTTAACTTTAATGGCTGAAATGTATGTTGTGTTGGATAAAAGCATCTGGCAATTGAATAAATGTAAAACATCCATGTCAAATTATTTAGCATGCTTTATAAATTTAAGTGTGACTTTATTTTTCTCATGCCTGCCTGTGCCTCGGATTATGACTTCTCATCTTCTAAGTTGTTTATGTGCCATTAATCTATACATCTGCTGCTTCGTTTCATTAGCTTTCTTGCTTTCTCCTTTTTCCTTCGCTTCCACTAGTTTCCAGTTCTATTTCTTTTCTTTCTTTCGCACCCTCCACATGTTTATTCAGTCTTCACTCTGTATTTCTGTCTGCACATTTTCTTCAACCCAATTACATGTTCAGTTTAATAAACTTGAATTTTAGAAATGCAAGTTGAATAGCTAATTATTTATTATCATGTGATGAACACTAATGATTCTAAGCAAGTCGTATGATCTGTAATTGGATAGTTTTTGTGATACAGACTTGTCCTGATCTGCACTCTCTGTCTCAGTCTGTCTCTTCATCTGCCCTGCTAGCTGCTTCCTTTCTTACTTTTCTTTTATTTCTCTTCTCCTTATTATTTTGGGCATCCTGCTGTCACACTCTGTGTAAAATGAAAATGAGAGGGCTGCAGGGCTTCTGGTTTCTGTTGACTTTTTGTGTGGAACAGACACATCAAGCAATTTCTTATTCAAAATATAGAAAAGGTTGCTAGTAACAGCAGCACAAATACTAGCAAACCTAGCTAACACAACTCTGTTTGGGCTGTAGGCTAGTTTTACAATGCAAGAATGGGAGTGGTTCATCGAAAAAACAGCACATTCTGGTAAGGAGATTGTGTGTTTTTTTTTTCTTTTCGTTTTTTTACTTCAACTGAACGAAATCTACAGTAATTTAGTGAGGTTGGGAAGCTAAACTGGAGAAACAGTTACCCTCAACTGTTTTTTAATTATTAAATACTTTCAGTGGAATTGCACCGACTGGTCAAGTGTGACAATGTCACTACATGTGCATTTTTTGAAAAGAAACTGGGGCTGAAAATATGATAGGAACATCTGAGTATTGAACATGTAGCAAAAAGTATTATGTGTCAATATTCAAAAGCAGGTCATCGAGTGTGTAGGTGTATGTAGGTACAGGGAAACATTTACAATTTACATATTTAAGTATAGGCCCTTGTGCACTTTTCGCTGATGTTTGACATTATTTTGTGGTACCATTTTATCAAGAAATTTATTCAATTTATTCAATATAGAAAAAACTATATTCTTTAATTTATAGATCATTTAAAAACCCAGCTAGCAATAATTCACTTGCAGGATATCTGATATACATCGAGACCAGGAACCAGCTGGACATGCAAAACCTAACAACAAAAAAAAAGTCATTGAGTTTTTACTTTCATGCAAGAAAGAACAATTGTTCAAAAATGAAGCTCACAGGACAAAGAAAAAAACACATCTGACACAGCAGGTTGCTTGTTTGGTGCTGTGCTACATGTCTACCTCGTCCATTCATTCATCTTCAGTAGCTACTTATCCTGGTCAGGGTTGTGGTGCTTTAAATTAATAATTTGTTTATAATTTGGGAGCCAGTTAAATTCATTAGAAAATATTGCGGATGTTTACAAATAAAAATAATAACTGTGGGAGCAATTCTGCGGGATTGGTCAGAATTTCTTTGGGAGAGAGTGAAAGTAGGATTTTAAAAAAACACTCCCGCAGACAGCTTGAATATATCACTCAATCATATATTATACCTGCTTTATATTATATATGCTTTTTGAGATGCCATCTTCAGGGCTAACGTATTCTGCATTGTTGGTCTGTGCCTAAAACATACAAAGACAAGAAGAAAGAAGAAGGGGACAGGGGACAGAATGTAGTATGAAGGAGTAACCCAGGTATTAAACTGACTGATTTACATTCTTCACTCTCATAAATACATACATTTTCCATTAATTTTCAGAAACTGCTGATCTCCAGGGATTTTCACCCTCAACAGTCTTTAAATTATTGAAAAATTGGAATTTAAAAAAAAAAAAAAAAAACCTACAGTTTTTGCGAATGCAAAAATGCAGACATACATGCCTTGTTGATGAGTGAGGTCAGAGGAGAATGGACAGAATGGTTTGAGATGACAGGAAGGCTATAATAACTCAAATAACCACTCTTTACGACCATGGTGAGTAGAAAAGCATCTCAGAATGCACAAAATGCCAATGCAGGTGGATGGGCTACAAGAGCAGATGAGCACATCAAGTTCCAGTCCTGTCAGCAAATGAAGCCAGCTCAAGGAAACTGGACAGATTAAACACAAAACAATCACCGCAATCCGATTGCCCGATTCAGATTACGACAATATTCTGATTCCCCAAATTCTGATTTCCACCCCTGGAATATGCCTGTTTTGATTGGAATTGCATGTAAACACCTTATTCAGAAAATCCACTGAAAGGAGATATACGGTCAGTTGGTCAGATGGTCAGTCAGCAAGGAATTGTGGGTGCTAACAGATGCTTAGCTGTAGGCTAGGTATTTAGGAATGGCAACTCAGGCATACTTATAACCATCATGTGTACAGGAATATTCTGATGTCTGCACGCATATAAACATCGTATTCGGAATATGGCTGTAAGCTGAATATAGACCTTAAACAGAATTTGATGTGCATGTAAATGTAGCCACTGAGATTGCATTTTTTTTCCCCCCCGGTCTGATGTTTAACATGAACATTAACTGAAGCTCTTGCACTGCTGCCACATGAATCACTGGATAATTGCATGAATGTACAGGGGTCCCCTGCATCACCGTACGTGCATTATAGAGAAAAGCTTGCAGCCATTCGCTTTTTATATTACTCCTTATCATAGACCTACAGCAGGTCATTTCTGCTCCAGTCGCCATCATTCCTGTCTTTCAAGATGTAAAAATTGAGTTCATTCCAGATGGCAATAGTCTGCCTTTTTTCCAACATCAGTCCATTTTTCCAACATGACCAGTTTTGTATATTTACTAACCATGTTATATATCCTGTTGGAAGAGAAGGAATGAAAAACCTGTATTGTGCTCCGGAAGGCTGCTGACCTCAAACACTGGTCTTTCCAGGTTTTGATTAAATTATAGTTACATCAAATACTATGTAGTTTTCCTTTATGTAACAGATAATATTCTGTAATGTGGTTTACAGCATGGAGCAGGTGCAAGAAAGATAATAAGGGCACTTGCAAACTATATTTCATTCATTAAAAAGTGTCCCAATTTTCTTTTTTTTTTTTTTTTGCTCTTAAGTGTTATTTTGTGATCAGTGGTGGTTCTAGATCATTTCAAAGTCATTCTGTTAGAGGAGCCAGTTACATTAGACATTTTTGTCCGTATGAACAGACTAACAGAGTTCTATTCAACATCGCAAACTGGATACACATGACTCTTCTTTCTGTCTCACACTCAGCGTCTACATCACCCTCAGCCTCACTCTCTGAACTCTCCATCTGACAATTCTTTCTGCTCTCTCTCTCTCTCTTTCTCTCCTGGTTCGTTGGCTCTCTCCCCACCTGAATCATCTGGCTGTGTCTGACTTTCTGCATAATTTTGTTTGGAGGAAGTACACTCTGTCCTTTTTTCTCTTCATTTTGGAGAGAACTATAAAACAAGTATCAGGCCACCGCCACCATGCAATTTCTGATCTAGCTACATAACGTTATACACAACGTTAATACACAACATTATACACAACGTTATACAATGTTATTTTTCTAGTGTCAATCATGCCTTGTTCCACTTCCCTCCAACTTAGCTATTGAGGAAAAAAAAAAAAAAACGCCTTCTGATCCACACAAGAGACTCCGTCAACCGCCTTAAGAGGTCTGGAAATGTGTCTTTTTTTGCCTTCAGTGCTGCTTTGTCACCATATGATTGTGAAATATAGTCAGGCTGTATATATAAAATTCTTTCATTTTTAGGGAGGCCACAAGGGAGGTCACAGTGTCACAGAGACACTGCCCCTCCAAACCCTCCCCACAACCACATATGTTTGAAACTATAGTCAAGAAAACCAGAAAAGTTCCACTTGGCTTGTTTCATGTCGTTTCTAACAAACGCTAAGAGCTCACGTTGAGAAAATAAAGATATTTTATTTCTGCAATTCAATTTACTTTACAATTTGATGAAGGCAGAACATGGGTAAATGTTATAAAATATGCAATATTGGAATTTTTATGAAAGGTATCAAGACATGGGTAAAAGGAAAAACTCATTTTAAGATACTCGTTCTGTAATAGTGGTGTAATGAAACTGCATTTTATTGGACTCCAGTGTGAACAGAGTGTCATTAAAACACCAGTTTAAGGCTTTGGGTTTCACAGGGATTAAAACAAATCCTTTTATATTTCCAAACAAAAAATATTTGTCAGTGTATACTAACGCCATCACTTCTCAAAGCCTTCACTCTGCTTCAACATGTTTTACTCAGTCAGGAGACAACAGAGAGGGAAAAAAGACATGTGACATATTAAATGTGATGACAGCTTAACTGTTTTAATCTCTAGTGTTTTGAGAGTTTAATAATGCACTATTATCATTAACTTATGTATTCAAGCACTCATACTCATGAAACTGTTAATGCTAATCAACAGCCGGAGGGACATGCTCTTCTCAAAGTCATCCATAAAGCTTTTGGAAAAAATACTGTTCTCTTTTCCTAAGATGAAACTCTGATAAAGTCCTACATTTCTGTGCTTTCATAATGCAATCTATGCAAAGAATAGCCTGGAGACGTCATAGACAATCAACACCTCCATTTTAACCTCCTGCTATGCTATGATTTGTAATTAGCTACACATTAGCATTAACCACTGTTGTTTCTGATAGTCCTTTATTACCAGAGTTCCTACTAACGTTTTCAGGGAGTTTCTTCCTGCCACTGTAACATTTGGCTTGGTGATTAGCAGCTAGATTTCCGCAAAGCTGCTTTGTGAAAATGACTTCTTAAAAGCCATAAATAAATCAAACTTGTTTGTGAGTGTTTTGACTCAAATTATGAGTTTTACACTACAAATACAAGTTATGAGTCCCTCGGTCTATTCTCTGAGTCTAATACTACATCCCAATGCACTTTTGAGTCTTAGCTGAGTCACTCCATGTGGAAGCATGACCTGTGCAGAAATAAAAGTTGGTATTCATTCTTTCAAAGTGTGTATATAACTATCTGAGTAACTTGTACTGCTGGAACAAAGTAATATTTTCGTTTCAGATGGGTGGCTATAGAGTGGTCATGCACATTTTAGGGTGTGTTTAAAGAATACATAGTTTCTGGATTTGATAATAACTGATTTTTTTAGCGTTGCCGTCTCTACAGTTCCAGGCTCAGAAGTTCAACTTTCTGCTATACTTAAGTTGTGAGTTGAGATCGTTGATCGCATAGTCAATGGATAATATGTCATGCTCACCAGCAGGTGACTTAGTGCCATGATGACCAAAGACATGACCAATGACCTGAGATGTCAGAATCTTTTTAATTAAAATCTCAGAGTGTGAGTGCTGCTACAGAGCTGGTCGTAAAGCTCCCAGTAGGAGGACAGCATAAGATTACGTAAAACTCACACGACTGCTAGAAATATGATGCCAAAACATAAAAGATGCTAATAGACAGAAAAAAACAGCCTTATTACCTCAAGCTCAGTTTGAAGAAGTTTCTGTTTATGTGACCCCGTTTTCTGCGTGAGCCCGCATCGCCCCGATTGATGACGCAAGCAAAATGTTGTTTTTCTTTATCCTTGTTTTCATCACTGTTTTGTCTTTTTCTTTAATTTTCATTAATTGCAGTTTTATTGTTAGAGGATCCTGATACTGAATTTGACACTGAGAATCCACGTTGTCACACATTCTGTTCCAGAATTCAGCCAAGATTTTATTGGGATCATCTTGTACGTCGTGACAAATAATAATATTAAAAGACCGCTGAAATCACACAGTTTACAACTGGCTTTGCTGTAATGCAGTTATATATAGTTATATATAGCAGCTATAATGCAGTTACTGACTGAATGAATGAAAAAATGAATGAATAACGTTTTCCTGCATGCAATCTGAGTTACTCTCAGGTCAGTACATGAGAATTTGGAGGGTGACCTGAGTTGCAAGTCGGAGACTCGAGAACCAATCTTTGTTATAAATGAGTTGAAATTGAAATAATATGTTGCATAATGTCACTGCTGATTCTGAAAATGTCACCCACTGGCAACTCTCTGATCTGTTCGTAACATATGCAGATTGTTTTAGGGATTTTTTGATAAAGAAAATAAAGCTCACCCTGTATTTTAGTGTAAATGTGTTAGTGCTGAGCTTTTGTAGAGTGTATTTTATTTATATATTGATTTATTGTCCCTGTTTTGGTGCACCTTGCAAAAGTGTTATGTTAGTTACACAGTTATATTAGATGAGCGAGTAATATTGTGGTATTATTGTAATATGCAACTCATAACACTCAGAATTGCTCAAATCTCTTGTGGTTTCTTTCGCTTGGGTTAGTGATTTAGTTGGAACAGTTATTGCTAGAAAGTTGCTATATCTCAATCAAAATGTACAAGTGGGAATTCTGCCATACAGTGTAGCAAAAATATTTATTTAGAATAACTATTTCACATATCAGAATAACTGATATGTGGAATAACTGGGAGCCAAGAGTTAGGATGTGATTGCAGAGTCTCTTTACTGAGGCTTATCTCTGAAACATTCAGAGGTGAGGTCAAAGACATCCAGGGATGTTTATCAAAGGTAACTCCAGACTCATAAATCTAAAAAGACAGGCAGAGATTTTAAAATCAGAAGACAGCAAAACATGACTGGGAACTAGAAGTGAAAAACAAAGAGACTAGGAAACTAAGGTTATGAACAGGGAAGAGGAAATAGAAATGTAGGAAAACCCTTGGAAACCATAGCTCAGACATGCTGGAGAAACAAGTGCAAGACTTCAGAAAGAGCACATACAAGCTGGGGGCTATATAAACACGGATTAAGGGGCAAATCCAGGCTAATGAGACCAAACAAGTGAGAGTATTTCCGAACAGTGACCAAGGGGTGTTGTTGAGCATAGAGAAGGAAGAAAACAGGAAACACAAACTCAACAGGAAGCAAACTACTGAAGTGATACAAACTGGATCAGTCGTGGGGGAGAAGTCTTGTAAGAAAAAAATTGTACTCTGCAAAGTTTTCGGAATAAAAATGTTGAAGATAACAGAATGTAAATTCATCACAAGTCATGTTTACATTCATTCACTCATCTTTATCCTAGTCAGGTTCGTGGTGGATCCAGAGTCTATCCCGGGTACACTCGGCGTGAGGTGTGCATACACCCTGTATAGAAAACAAGTCCATCAAAGGTACTATGCACTCACATATTCACGCACACTTTTACAACTAGGGGCAATCTACACTATATGGTCAAAAGTTTGTGGACACTTGACCATCACACCCATATGTGCTTGTTGAACATCTCATTGCAGATTTATTCCCCCTTTGCTGTTATAAATAACCTCAACTCTTCTGGGAAGGCTTTCCACTAGATTTTGGAGTGTGGCTGTGGGGATTTGTCCTTTCAGCCACAAGAGCAGTAGTGAGGTTGGGCACTGATGTTGGGTGAGGAGGCCTGAGGCGCAGTCACTGTTCCAGTCTCTAGTTCTTTCACTCCAACCATGGCAAACCATGTCTTCATGGAGCGTGCTTTGTGTACAGGGGCAGTGTCATGCTGGAACATGTTTGGGCCTCTTAGTTCTAGTGATTGGAAACTGTAATGCTACAGCATATACAATTGTGTGCTTCCAACTTTGTGGCAACAGTTTGGGGAGGACCACATATGGGTGTGATGGTCAGGTGTCCACATACTTTTGGCCATATAGTGTTTCTTAGCCAATCCACCTACCAGCATGTCTTCGGGAGATGGGAGGAAACCAGAGAATCCGGAGGGGACCCATGTGGATAGGGAGAACAGTATGCGAAACTCCACATAGACAGTAACTTGAGCTCAGGATGGAACTGGAGACCCTGGAGCTCCCCACTGCACCACTCATTCTACATATTAAATATATTTGTTATAATGTTATATGTTATAGTGCTTTATATATATAGCGTGGATGATACATTTTGCTATTCTGAAAAAAGTTTATTCGAAGGACCCTTCTTCCTCATCAATATTGGTAATGTCATTGAAAAACACAGGAAGGCTGTGTGACAGGGTAAGACATTGAAAAGTCCCTGATGCGTTAAAATACTTTAAAATTCAAGCCATCAGTCTGGACTTTAACCCCAATAGACTAGAATTCTGTTCTGGAATACAGAACAAAATAGGAGAAAAATCGCATGCCTTTGAAACAATTCTTTGGGATCTTAATCTATATTTGTAGGATTTGTCACCATTTTTTAAAAAATTTAAACCCAGCTACAAACCCTGCTTAGAAGATCTCTCTAGTAGGTATCTGGTGTGTTCCAACCATGAGTAATGAAATAAACCTCTTGGGCTTGTCATGTTAAGAACCAACCAATGACCTGAGCAATGTGGCCAATGAGAGACCAATTACAGCATGCTCGTGCTCACCAATGGAAATTAATTGGGTCTCAGCACACGTTCAACGCTCAAAACCCACATATTTCCCATGTGGTGCATGGAAGGTGCATATCGTGTCTAGAATGGCGGTTCTGCATAATTGAATGATGGTTTTGCCATCAACAGAGGAATTACTTTTTTTTTTTTTTTTTGAAAAATACCCATTTCATTAAAAGTCTTGAAAACTGCATAAAGAGAGCTTTAAAGTCACCCCTCGTGAATTGGCGAGTTTTCCAAAGAGTTTTGAAAAGTATTTGCAAATAATTACAGCAGAGACAATGCCACTACAGCAGGTTCCAGTTAATGACTGCATCTATTAATGTGAAGTTTATGAAACATATTCCCAGCACATTCATTGCCCTACATGGCATGAATGTGCTGGGTCGCCACTCTGATTTCTAATCACAAGTTGTGGGTTTATGAAGTTACATATCCAAGCCTGGAGGGATGGAGTTTAGAACGGATTGGAGATATCCCTTCTCCAGAACACCTACTACACCCGGTAATTAACTGGTGAGTTGAGTCATGTGTCTGCTATACTCTAGAGGAATAGTGGAAGAAGGAATAGAGGACTGTAGGGCCACAAGTTGGATGTATAGCATTTAAAGGGCATTGCTTAAAACATTTGCATTTTCAGGAGATAACAGGAAACCTGCAGATAAAGTATTTGCACGGGGTGTAGAAATTTATGGAAAATACTTGAGAACTGGAATTGATGACCTTGCTTTAAAACACCAGTCAAACAGTGTGTCTTTGGAGCATTTATAACAGAAAACTTACAGTGGCACAGCACAGGGTAGCAGCTGCATATCTGAAATAAGCCACCCCGTGTGCCTCAAAACTCCAAACTCAAATCCCTCCCCTGGGAGGTCTGTTTTTCCTGTGCAATTCATGCAGACTTGATGAATCATATCTAGCCTGTGTTGATTAAAATTATAGATTTGTAGATATTGTCGACAAATCTTATATCTCAAAAAATCAAATGTTATGCAAAATACAGTGGTGCCCTACACATAATGCTGCATTTGACTTTTTCTTGGATCTTGATACAGGGAAGTCCTTGTTTTTGAGCTTTGCACGTCTGAGTCAGAGATCGGAAATTCCAAGGTCAGGTCAGGGTTGCAGTGGATCCAGAGCCTATCTTGGGAACTTTGGGCACGAGGTGTGAACATACCCTGGATGGGATGTCAATCTATTATAGGGCACCATGCGCACACACACTCATTCACATACTCATTCACACTGAGGTGCAATTTAGAGTAGCCAATCCAGGAAGGAAACTAGAGAACCCGGAGGAAACTCATGTGGAAATGAAGATAAACTCCAGGCAGACGGTAACCCGTGCTCAGGATTGAACGCCCGAGCATGCAGTTGGAAGGTGGCATTATTAGGCTGCCCTAATAATAGTAATAATAATAATACTAATGGAGTAGTGGTGGTCCCACATTGGATTTGTGTGAGCATGCCCGCAGAAAACGCACACTGGGCCATTTTGGGATATGCATGGGTTATAGCCCTGTCCCACACTGTCCACGACTTGCCCATGAAGGGCCAATGTGGGCATGTTTGCTGGGACTACCAAGAATAATAATAAATATAATGATAATAATGACAATAATAACGACAATAGCAGCAACACCACCTGCAATACTACTACTAGTACTACTACTACTAATAATAATAACAACAACAATAATAATAATAATAATAACAACATTCATATATTTGTTGTTGTTTGCGTTTTATTTACAATATCAGTGTTTCTTTATTGAACTAAATCTAATTTATTTACGCGTAGACACGCAAAATGCATTCATCATCAGAGCAGCGAGCATGAGTTGTGCTGCGTGGTTTGCAGAGCCGCGGAGAATAAAGCCGGGAGGGGAATTGTCCGCCAGAGCGCACTCATCCTGTTGGGTGAAAAACGCAAGCGCGCGCGTTCGTGTCGAGGTCTCTGCTGACGTGTTTAAATCTCCGTAGCCGCGCGTCGCGCTGCCATTCTCGCGCATAACGCTGCGTATCGAGCCAGTGCGCGCGCTGTTGTGCGGTGCGGTGCGGTGTTGTTGTGCGTTGCGGTGCTGTTGTGCGGTGCTGCTGTGCGGTGCCGGGCGCGCGCTTGCGTTGTAGCGTGCATTCGACGCGCGTATGGCCGCGCTGTAAAGTGAAGCGGCGGATGCTCAGTGGGATCTATATTCGGAATTCGGCTCATTTTCGCAAATGCAAAAGAAAACATGGAGCCAAGCCTGGCCTTACTGCTCACCAGCTTGCTCGGCTGGTGCTCGTGCTCGAGTTTCCCAAGTAACATTAATATAGGTGAGTGGAGTCGCGCGCGTCTTTATAGCGCACCTACACTTGTTTTTAATCTTCAGTGGCAGTGAAGTTTTTTATGCTACAGGAGCATATGAAATATTGTTAAAGCGTTTATTTATTTATTTATTTTTTGTCTTGGCAGGCGGTTTGTTCCCCACCGACTCGCATGAATATGAGGTGTTCCGATTCGCGCTATCTCAGCAGCACGAGCTCCCCAAACTGGTGCCACAAGTGGACATGGTGGACGTGGGCAGCAGTTTCGCCATGACATACGCATGTAAGTTCCATCTCCGTCTCTGCATCTGACATTTTCGTGAATAGACACAAAGCGCATGAGTGACACATTGTCTCGAGCACCTGTTCGCTCGCGCCGAGCCGTGCACGCGCCTTCCAACTCCTCGCCTTAATAAGGAGAAATGAAGCGTGTCCGCCATGCTCTCTCTGTAATGCAGAGTGACTTCTGGATAGACGAGCATGCAACGAGGACAGATGAGCATAGACAGCCTTTAGGGAAGAGTGAGGAATAAAAAGTCACGGAATCGGTTGCAGCACTCAAAGTTGTGCAGTGAGGATTTAAGAGTGCCAGCTCTTCAGTTAAACTACGGACTTGTATCCATAAATACATTTTCTTTTGGTTTTCCAGAGTGGGTATTTTAATTGTAGCTGTATCAGATAATATGTTTCTTTCCCATAATATATTTCTTTCATGGATATCAGAACAATGCAGCAGGATTTGAAGGATGGTTAGATCCTGGTTGCACAATCCCATCTTTCCATTTTCACTACAGTACTAATAAGCTCTTTGTGACTGGGCATGCTCTTTGCAAGCATCTGTTGCTAAGTTATGCAAAACATCACAGACAATCTGTGTTGTGTGTTCATGTGCATGTCCGACAGCATCATACACAAAATTATGACATAAAATCCATAAAATGCATGAGGTCGAGACTTAAAAGACAGAAAATACAGATCCAGCATTTTGTTCTCAACACACGTCCTCAGTATCATATCAGTGCAACCCTAAATGTGGCTTAAAGAAATGGAGTTCCTACTTAAGTGGAAGAACTGCAGTAGAAATCTTTATGCATGATGTTTCTATGAGAACAAAGCAACATGATATTCCACCCTCAGAAGAGACAAAGCTTTTTCTTGCGTCATTAGAAGATTACTGTGTGATTTACTTTAACATCAAAAGTGACTGTGTTCGCAGGCGAAGGCGAGAGGTGCGTTCAGCATGTGGTGCGTTTCTAAATCCCGCTGATATTACTAGCTCCTGACAGCTCGGATGATGAGAAAATCCTCACCTCAACTCACTTGCTAGCAAGCGCGACTTCTTCTTGTTTGAAGTCTGAGGTTAACTCGGGGAACTGGCATTATTTATGTCAGCTCTAGACAGAGTGCCTGAACAGTACACGATCCTCATCGTCACACTGCAGAAAGTCCTGAGGGGGATTTGGATGTGATATATAATATTTTATGACGAATTGGTATTTGGTATTTGGTATATGGTGCGTTTAGGATGAAACATCAATCCCAGATATAGCCACTTCTGCCAAACATTGGCAGTTCAATTGCTTCTAGAAAGCTCCTCATGCTTTTTCATTGCACATTGATGATGCCCTGAGAAGCTATTGGAAATTGGCCATCTGTACTGTGGAAATGTCTGTGATTGATCCTGAAGATGACTGCATTAAGTGTGAATGCGGAGCACTTTGGGAGAGTGTGCACTTCAAAGTGGGATCCTGCGTCTACATGAGTGGATAGTGAAAGCAATTATACAGGGCTAATTACCGACACGACCAGAGGGTCTTCTCATCAGGGTGTGTTTGCGCTACCTGCTTTGAGTCTCATCCCCTGAATGTGTGCATCTATCTGGCCCAAGTCATCATACCGAACATGATGAAAGAGTCTGCTCTGAACACCATCAAAATGAATTCTTTGCCTCCATAATAAGATCCCAAATAAGATGTCAATCTTGCTTACTTCATTTGGTATGGTCTGAAAATTGGTATGAAAGCAGCATGGGGGAACTCTTGAGTGTTTTGAAGGCCTGATTAGAAGGCTGGCTGATGTAATTCCATGAACTCATCAACCATGTCCACAAACATTTGTCTGTTTGTTGTGGTGAGAAGTACAAGCACAAGGCTTTGATTAATAGGATGTCAAAGTTGCCGTTTTTAGTGTGTTTGCAAAGATGAATATTCTTCCTTGCTCTTTGTGCTTACGTGCTTTGAAGCTACTCTTCCTGTCCAAAAAAGACAGTTTACAAATAGAGTACCAAAAGGAAAGTGCTATTACATAGTTATTTTGCCTTATTAGGAATTCACTGCAAGTCCCAAACAGTTTAAAAATGTCAATTCATATTCTGAAAATGTCAGCCAAGCAGTACAGAGTGTATTACGGTAATATGCATGATGTGCTCGTCACTTGCTGTCCTTCCTGAACTCCCGATCCCCAGCAGATAATTAAACGGACATGCAGATGCAAATGAAGGGTATTAGTCCCAATGCCCTGTAGTAGAGATACTCATTATCATAATCTGTCATTGAAGGTGATTAAAAGAAAAGAAGCACCAATCATAGATAGCTGATGATCAGCCCAGCACATTATTTGTTACACAGTTGTTTATATTAAGGCAGCAGCTGAGCAGACTGCATAGTTTATAGCAGGGGTGTAACTGAACATGAAAACATTATTTCGAATGAACAGACAGTGTGTTTTTAATGGATAACAAATACGAATAAGAGGCAGAAGAGCACTATTCTTTATAAAGTTTGCCAGAAAGGTTCACAAGGCATCTGGTTGATACTAGTGGTGTGCATCCATGACTGGGATCCCTTGGGCCACAAAAAATGTTTGTGCAGTGCGGTGGTTTATGATGCATTTATAGCATCCTTAGTAACTGCCTGGTCAGGGTCGCAGTTGTTTAAATTCGGCTACTACCAGCTAAATTGATTGGAAAGTATCACAGGGAAGTATGAACAAAAATAATATCTGAATTGTGAACTTGAGTGCTATAGCTGAGGTTGAGGAGCTGTCAGAGCAATATTTGAAACAGTTCTTCTCTGTTGATAGTTTCTAATACTTCTGCAAGTGTGTAAACATTTGGGGGGCCCAAAGCGACAATGTACACTCCCACACCAATAATTTTTTCATATGCAAGAATGAACAGAATTAATGCTTCTTTATCTTGGATGAGTCAACAGGCTACTGTTGTCATAGCTAGTAGTAATGAGCTAACAACTTGAAGTGTGCTAGCTTAACACTTCTGACTCTAGATACTAGCTAGCTAGATAGTTAGCCACTAATATTTTCCATTTCAATTACAAGTGGTAGCAAGAAAACGGACAACTTGACTAAATCCAATTTCTTACCAGTGTTTTGGCTCAGTTTCTCCTCTTCTGCTTTTCCTTTTTCCATCTTTTCACCCCAGATAGATAAGAACGATTCATGATTCACACTTCTTTATCTTCTGACATTTGTTACCTAATTTAGTTGGGTAAATTGCAGTTTCTATTCCTTTTCACACCACAAGGTACTCTCCTGCGACTGCCTGATACATAAACCAAACCATTTTAACCAAATGATAATAAAGTGTGCTTTTTTGTATCTGTTTTAAAAATCACCTGGTAACCATAAGTAACCACTTATACCATTCATACCATTGAACCACTTATACAAATGATCCTACACTATATGGCCAAAAGGTTGTGGACACTTGATCATCACACCCATATGTGCTTGGTGAACATTCCCATTCCAGCCTTAGTCCCACTTTGCTGTTCTAATAATTTCCACTCCTCTGGGAAGGCTTTCAACTAGAAAACCTTTGGAACCTGGCTGTGGGGATTTGCCCATTCAGCCACAAGAGCGTTAGTGAAGTCAGGCACTGATGTTGGGCGAGGAGGTCTGGGGTGCAGTCAGCGTTCCAGTTCATCCCAAAGATGTTCAGTGGGCTTAAGGTCAGGGCTGTATGAAGGACACTTGAGTTCTTCCACTCCAACTTTTGCAAACCATGTCTTCATGGTGTGAGTACAGGGGCTTTGTCATGCTGGAACAGGTTTGGGGCTCTTAGTTCCAGTGAAGGGAAATTGTCATGCTACAGCATACAAAGACATTCTATACAATTGTGTGGCAACGGTTTGGGGAAGAACCACATATGAGTGTGTTGGTCAGGTATCCACAAACCTTTGGCTATATAATGTAGGTTCAGATATAAGTCTCCCAAAGAATGAAGTCCACACACATTTAGCTCAGTCATTTACTTTAAAGGGAATAGTTATGCAAAAATGTTTTAAAGGCTGCAGAACACCACGTTATGATAAACAATTGCGGATTCCCCCGAAAACACAACAAATCGAGATACAGATATGAATATATATATATTTGGAGGAGTAGACAGATATACTGTAGATACAGTTAGTGGCTTTGCATTAAACCCCTAGTTTATAAGCAGGGCCAGTTTTATTCTTTATTCATTTTTCTTTATTTCTTTCATGACAACAAGCCTTGGGAGAGTGTTAAACATCAACTGGATTTATTTTATTGTGCATGTTTCTCTCAGCTGGCTTTGTCATGATCAAAAAATGACTCGTACAGCATCTGAAGGCCAACAGGGTGTTTGTACATGAAGGAGGCCACTTCTGCTACCTATTCACAGCGCAGTGCAAGTTTGCTCAAACGGCAGCTTTAAAGGCCTATCTAAGCGGCTGCGTCTCGGAGGAGCTGCGCTAATCGCTCGGCACAGCCTGCGTCTGCCACATTCGTTTAATCTATTATTCATCGTCTCATAACCAAAATGATTATTTTTCCGAAGTTTATTCTCCGAATGTGCCTGAGTAGCAGTGCCCCCGAAAGTTAAAAATCCATTTATGCACAAAGGCGACATTGTGCTAGAATAGGACATTGCTCTCTGGAGAAGTGATTAAAAATGCCACTTCAAGAAACATTTTCAGATGATGGCGCTAGAAAGACAGAGTTGGAACATGTAAAGAAAACATCAGTACAAGGACAAAACGGTATTTTCTAGTGCGTATTTCTCCCGAGGCATTTCTTTACCTTGTAGAAGGAATGACAGAGATTAGATTGTTTACAAGCATTCGATGATATTCATATGTACCATACTAAAGGAGCGCCTTGCATAATAAGGGTGTATCAGCGTGATTACTGTCACATACCACAGTGTACTCGCAGTAACAAAACTCCTGAGGACCAACCGGAATTGGAAAAAATGGAAAATATAACGAACGATTGGCAAGTTATTGGATTGGAAGTTATTAATTAGAGCTGTACATGCTGTAATACCACTGTATGTAATGTCATAGTGAATATTTTCATGTGACATTAATGCCTCAAGTCTGCACGTCTGGATTTTTGCTACTTTAACCTTCTTTTCTTGGAAAAAGTGTAAAAAGTGTAAAGGAACTGAATGCATTTTTTTTTTCCCAACACCAAAATTGTTTTTCTGTTATGTGTGTGAATGGTACAGCTCCAGGCTAATGACATGAATGATAGACTTGTATATGGGTTCAACTGATTTCATTGCAGTCTGCATAATTTTTGGATTTATAAGCAACAAGCTGAGTTTATAAGCTTGCTTTATACAACTGTTACAAAATGAACATTAGTGTATGTCCAGTTTACAGTCCAGTTCATGTCCATATGTTGCACACAATAATAAACTGTCAACAACACTAGGGAAATATAGATACTGTTGATCAACTATTGCATTTCAGGATAGTAGAAAATGTTGTCTTTACACTTTTATTACTGACATAAATAAATAGGAATACAAAATAATCGGTACAATCGGTATTTTAAAGGAAAAGTATACTGTTAACTGTAGAATTCTCGAATCAGAAAACGTTGATTCATTTTCTGTAACACTACAGCTCTGACAATAGTTCTGGCTGTAACATAAATTATATGATTTATTAATACGCACCTTCTAATATGTTATCATTTCTATAGTAATAGCTCATACACAAGAACTTGTATGTCAGATGTCCATATAATCTAAGCATAACAATAAACTGCTTAAAAAGCTATGGTATTGAAATAATACAGTGAAGTAGCACCAGTGTTTATCCCTCAGACATACATTAAAAATAGCAAGGCAATAGTCTGGTGATGATGATTATGATATTCTTCTTTTTCTCTGTTGGCTCATTGATATGGGGACAGAAGAGGGTTGCATATTCACAGGTCAAAATCTGCCTAGATAAAGTAACTGCTAGCAGAAACAGACGAGTCGTTCGTTTATGAAACTGGCGGACAATATCAAAACGTCAGGTAAGATTGTGGTCAAAAAACAGGCAGAGGTTCAGGTGATTAACAAACAGGCCAAACTAGGAAATCCAAAATCCAAAAACCAGAACAATGGCTATGTTTTCATGCACATCAAATTCCGTTTAAGGTCTGTATTCGGGTTGCAGCCGTATTCCGAATACGATGTTTATATGCGTACAGGCATTGGAATATTCCTAAGCACATGATGGTTATAAGTATGCCTGAGTTGCTATTCCTGAATACCTAGCTTACAGCTAAGTACAGCTTACAGCTGTGAGCACCCATAATTCCTTGCGGACTGAGCATGCGCATACATCTCCTTTCAGTGGATTTTCTGAATAAGGTATTTACCTGCAACAAATTTCTGATCAAAACAGGCATATTCCAGGGGTGGGAATCAGAATTTGGGGAATCAGAACATTGTCTTAATCTGAATCGGGCAATCGGATTTTTGGCGTTTGCATGACTCAATACTAATTAGAATCTTGCCAAATTCTGATTAATATCGGAATATTGATGTGCATGTAAATGTAGCCAAAGGGTGTGAATCAAAACCAGAATATCATGAATAGAGAGAAAGCCTTGGCACGTCATATAAGAATACACTGAGCGATACTTCCCGTGTGGTAAATGTCTAGAATTTGGGTTTATAGTGTGTGTGGGTGATTGAATGGTTAATTAAATGATTAGTAGTTGAGTCAGTGGGAACGTGACAATGAGTATGTGTGCTGGGAATCATGTTTGGCCCGAAGCAATCTGAGAACTTGAGTTTGTAGCTGATTCCGTCGTTGACCGTGCCACCTTTCCCCTTTAGTCAGTTGCCTTTTCCATTGGGTGAATTTTATTATGTCGAGTCTGACTGCTTATGTAGCTGAGAAAGCAGAAAAGCATAGTTTTCCAGCATTTCCTGTATCGTTGTAGAAAGGGGTTAGCAAAAATCATAAATGCTGCATCTAAACCACAGATATTAGCATCCCCCAACACATACACACACACACCTGCCATCAGGAGGATGTGTGTCTATTTCCATTAATGTTATTTATGCTAATTTTCATTTAAGCTAAGATACATTGGGCATCTTAACAATACAACAGTATTGCAATAAAAGCCAAACTGATGGCTTGGCTTTAATTGTGTCTCAGCCTCTGAGTGGAAATAGTTATTAATAATTCAGATGCCATAACAATTATTGTGATAAATGTGAGCTTTCTTGCCTTCAGCACCTGGTAGTTAAAACAGAGCGGCTGACGGTGTGGCAACGCTGTCGTTTTATTTCTTTTCTGAAATGAATAACATCACTCTATTAGCATCACTTTAATTCTAACTGATAGACTTCCACTGCTTACTGTAATTCAAGCTTTATCTTAAGATAGATAGGGCTGCAGCTGTCCATTATTTTCTCAGTTGTTTCCCCCATATATCTGAAGAGTCAGTAAGGTTAAGAAAAGCCCAAGACTTAATTCATATTAATCAATTAATTAAAGGCAATTAGCAGTATAATACAAATCATATGAAAGGCTTTTCTGTGGGACTTCACATCACCCTATTAAATCTAAATAACGAGCTTAAAACGTACAGATGATTACAAAAATCATCATTTCTAATGAGTTTTTAATTTGCACATTTTTTTCTTTGTTAATTCCATGCTTATGTGACTACCCTGCATGTTAATTGTAGTTTTGTGGCATGAATGATAAATGATAAACTGACTGGCAGAACATGGGGATAAATGATAAACGAGGCACGTGTGTGTACCACAGTATGCGATAAGCTCTGCGCTCTCTGTAAACAACACCACCGGGTTTCCTACTGCTCCAGAAAGCGAGCAGTGCTAGCTAGGGTAATAATATATGTGTGTGTGTGTGGGTGTGTATATATATATAGTCAGGTCCGGAAGTATTTGGACAATGACGGAGTTTTTGTGATTTTGCCTTTATACACCACCACAATGGATTTGAAATATTTTGCAATTAACGTTAATGGTGATAATTAGAAACACATTCAAACACTTTGAGCAGCAGTTGACATGGAAAATGTCTGTGTGTGTACATTTGACAACCGACTTGTTAAAGGTCTATATACTGTTACTGTTTACTGCGCATTTTGCCGAATCACTTAAAATTCCATCATCTAGCTGAGTTTTTATGATTGCCACTGCCAGCAAGCAGTTCCCGACTGCACATATTATGATGATATTATTATGCTCTCTTTAACCCTGAAATGGTGGGAAATGCATGTTTTCCCGTCTTTTCTGTATAATATTTGAAACAATTCAAATCTCATAAATAATTACAAATAATATTATAAATAATTAATTGCATAGACTACACTGAACATTAATATTTCCTCAAACTTCAGATATTTTCATGCGATACTGTGGACTGTTTGGATTTTGTTCTGTGTTGTCTGTTGAATAAAGTATGAACACTTGAGCACCGTATTCAAATGATTTTAATGATCAGATATGTGGAAGTTATCATATACAGTAGTTGTAGCCCTACAACATGAAACATGAAGATGTTGGATTGTGAGCGAATACACAGTGGTGTAAGGCTTTATGAGAGGCCGATCTTATGAATGTTCTTACGAATATCAGCCTTTTTATCACCCTGACAGGCAGCCAGGCCAAATGTCTACAGCATGTCAATCAGCCAGGCTCCAAAGAGACTCATTGAGTCAGCTTTCATCAAACCAAGACTCAGAACAAAAAGACCTTTGTGTGTCCTCTGTGTGGGTTACATGGCTCTTCTGAGGGATATTGAGGAGATGCTACCTGTGCGACAAAACAGACCTACCAAATGAGAAAATGTGTCCTTAAGTAAGCGTGTAAGGTGAAGCCAGCTTCCTGTCCTCAGCTCAAGTTTACATATCTCCAGTCTTGGATCAGCTGCACAGCCTTTAGCAAGGACTTCCAGCCCTTCCAGGTTTTGAAATAAACCCCCTGTCAGGCAGTGAGGGCTGTCTTCAGTTTGTACAGTATAGTTTGGCTCGAGGAGTGTCATTGTTGATTGTGTAGGACAGGGATTTCATGAGCCTGATGTGCTTGGTCACTAGGAAACTGACCTCGGGGGATGATAAAAGCAGCTGGGGAATTGCCTTGAATTTTTATTCCATGATGTGCATCTCTGAGGGGCTGAATGACCTTTGTCTTTCACTAATAGCATGGGATGAATGAGATGCTTTAGCTTGCAGCAAGCTGGTTTAGAGTACACAATAATGCTGTGTGGGAATTGGATGTAATTACAGAAACGGGATTTATTATAAATGAATTTTGTAAATATTCTAGTTACTTAGCTGTGATAAATTTGCATCCAATGAGTCAAAGGCAGTCTTGCCCCTATGTTCACAGTAGCATGCGATAAGCAATGAAGCAACAGCTTGACAAGCAAAAATTAAATTGAGATTTTCTCAGTTCTATACAAATTAGGTATGGCATCGTAAATCCAAACGTCCAAAACCCAAAAAAGATTCCTCACACCAATTCTATGGTGCGTATCTTCCTACGTTTCTTCAGCTCCCCACTCACAGCTTTAGTTTCTACCTGCAGTTAGTTCCTGTTTACGGTTTGACTCACAGAAAAACGTATCCTGTCATATATGACCTCTCATTAGCTGTATTTAGAGACATTACGGAGAAAAATATTGGATTGGATTGGATCATTTGGAAGAAGTAGCAGAGAGTTGGTGGGTGTATGTAGATAGTACAGTTAGCTTGCTTTGCTAATCTGCCAAGGAAACTAGTATGAAGCCTAGCACGTAAATCAAACAAACAAACAATTTTAACGCTGTTTAGTAAATTATTTAATATGTGTTCAACCATTTAGCTTTGGAAGCTTGCTGGTGTGAACATAGACATTTACATTTACATGTATGGCATTTGGCAGATGCCTTTATCCAGAGCGACTTACGAAAGTGCTGTGAAGAAAATGAACTAACAAATGAACTTAGGGTTAGTTCAGCTTGCTACTAGCACAGTACTGTATTATCATTCATTCATTCATTCATTTTCAGTAAGCGCTTTATCATGGTCATGGTTGTGGTAAATCCGTAGCCTATCCCAGGAAAATACTCTAGATGGGATGACATTATGCAATTTGAATATTGACTTAAGATGTGAAATCATTTTTAAAGATAGCGGAATAATATTTTTAAACCTGAATAATCTTTAAAAATCTGAAAAATCTTTAATTGCGATTTGGAATAGTGCATTGCATTGTAGATCATACAAGTTTTTTATTTTTGTGCTTCTCTGTTACATTGTTCAAGCCAGCTGGAACAGAGATGCTCAGCTCTAGTCCCTTTTCCTTCAACGGCAACTCTCAAGGCATAGATAGTTTCAACAACAGTTATACAAAGCAGAAGGAAAGATGTGCCAACATTTTCATTGAGATTGTAATTCACCTTGCAGGCAGCAATGGGGCTCCAATAATTACAAGCTGCTCCTTTATTTATATAGTCTATCACTGATTTTGATTCTGCTCTTATGAGTATGTCAGAGTGCAGGCCGTATCAGCAAAAACAGAAGATTCTGTATACTCTATCAGAACAAGACTAATTTTATCCCTGCTTGGGGCACACAATTTCTAATTTACACCTAAGCCATTCCTGGTGTTTAATAGATAGACATCCTGTTTAATATATTTATAAGTCCTGAATGATTTATTGCCAAAGTATTGCATTTACTGTACATTTATTGTGTCGGCATTAACTGACAGACCGTAGTGATTGGACAGACCATCTAATCCTGGTAAGTGATTTCATGTCACTCCTGTAACACTTTTGTGACAACTCTGATACAAAATCTGACTGCACAGACAAAAGAATGGATCTCTGGTTGAAATCCAGGGGTCATGTTTTTTAAGGGCTGCTATTCAGTGAAGCTGATGGCAAGTAAAATTCAGATACCAAATTGGAAAGAAATAACTGTGAGAACACTGCTTTAGATTTATTAAGCATAAACATTGCTTAAACACCACTGAGTATCTTTTAAACATAAAATTTAAACAGCTAAACCCCTAAACTTTGTACTTAAGATTTTTTTAATCTTACACATGCTTTTCTACATTATAAATATTAATAGGGTCCAAATAGACTGCTACACTATAGTAAAAAAAAAAGCTAGTACACGTCTCTGTTTATACAGACTTTTTATGTTAATAAGCACATTTTGCATGAGCATTTCCAAACAGGATCTAACATTTCTTCTACTTTTTAAAAACGTAGAAAGTCAGTAGGCTAATGCTGCTATTTCATTAAATGTTTTTTTATACAGACACAAGCTTTTACTGAGTAACAGGTTATGGGACAGGTCACACATGATTATTTTTGTTCTATTTTGCATAAAAGCATTAAAGACTTCATAGAATCATAGAAATGAATAAATTTGGCATTTAAGTTAGTTCATAAGCAGACAGCCATCTTTCTCCATTCATTACTGATGACACAAATGATGACACTGTGTCTGTAATCAGAAATGTCTGCATCTTCATTGGTCGAAGACATCACTTAAATGTTAAGTAAGGAATAAAACACAAGAGGGTGTGCGTATGTAGGAAAATAATCCACACCAAAAAGTTTGGGAACCATTGGTCTATGGTCTATTTGAATTCCAACAATGCGTCAGCACTGTAGAGTCCATGTACACACATTTCACCTTGCTCTCAGGGTGGGAAGGATGACCCCCTCTCTCATGTCAGTTAGAGCGAGTCAATCATGAGCTCTCTTCACTTATGTTCTGTTCAATTCAATTTTATTAGTATAGCACATTTAACAATAGATATTGTCACAAGCAAGCTTTACAGAAATCCGGATTTAGACCCCTAATAGATTTAGACCCCTAATGAGCAAGCCAGCGGCGTCAATATCAAGGAAAATCTCCTTAAGGAAGAAACTTTGAGAGGAACCAGACTCAGGAGGGACCCTGTGATACCGGATAGTCGGATTATAAATCATTACTCTTCATCAATTATATGTTGTATGTTGTATGTTGTGTATGTTCATTATGAGTGTATTGTGAATAAAGGTTCTGGGATGAGCACAAGACAGTGTTTGCGATTACAGCAGCAGTTCTTAGGTACAGAGCTACAGTATGCAGGCCATATTATCCACTGAAGAAAGCGTAAGATGTGGGCACAACTCTATATAGAATAGGAGAGCTGGTGTTCTGAGGTGATAGTGCATAAGTAGCAGTATGAAAAGATACAGTGGCTGACTTGATGTGTCTCTCAGGAAACAGGTTTCCCAAGGTTGGTAGTTGTCATGTGGTAGGTGAGATTTAGCAGGTGGGAATTAGCTATGGCTATCTGTAAAAAAAAAAAATCATAAAAGAAGAGAAAGCAGATACAGAGCAGAGGTTGGCAGAGCAAACCCATGCAGCCCTGTCCTAAAATCTCCACAAGGGAGCCCAGAGATCAGAAAGGCTTGCTCGCCTCTGGAGCAGTCTGTCGCAAACATCTCAGCATCGTTGAGAATGCCTGAGGCTGAAAAGCAAGCTGTTTCTTTCCTCTCTCACTCCACTGCATTCTGGACCCCATATGCGTACAACCCTGCCAAAGTCGCACCTCGCAAACCTTTCCAAGCACCACTGCCTTAGAGTTTCTAACTCATGGTTTTTTTTTTTAATTTTATCTAGAAGTGGGAAGCTAAAAAATATATGCTCCATCCGCAGTATATGCACTTGGAAATGTACTGTTATCTCTTCAAATGATAGAAGTAATGGCTTTGTGCAGCCATGCAATAATGTTTTATCTCTAGCATGAGATATCAATCTCAACGTAATGACAGGACATTTGTTAATCCGTGCAATCAGTTAAGGAAAATGTTGCTGATTTATTGGGGAATGATATATGAACAGGGCCGAGTTTAGTGGGTGGAGAGTGAAAAAGTAGAGGTTTGCTGCTTGCAGAGCCAATCCCAGAGGAGGTTAGGCTGTACTGGTGATATTTGAAAGTATGCTTGCCTGGAGGTAAGAATACAAACTTTGTATGTGTGAAGGTGGTGAAGGCAAGAATGATGGACAGTGTGATGCCTACCTACTTGAGAAATTAAAACAAATACTAAGGTGAGGTCAGTTTTCCTTATCTTGGTTATACCACTACAGATACAGTATGATCAAGTATTTGGTGGATTGTGTGGTTGGTGGGTTTGGAGTATAGAGCACTTCAACACAGCCTTCCTGCACATCACATTCATCACTTTTAAATGGTCAAGAGTAAAGCATCACTTTGTGAGAACAAACTTCATTTTTGTTTCAAATATTTCACTATCTTTAAATGGCATATAACAGCCTTATGGGGTGCTTTTACCGGTTTAACAATGATATCAATAATTCAGCCTATGGAGCCGGAAGCGGATTATTTTCGTATAACAGTACGGTCTGGAGTGTGTTATTTCACTTATACCACAGCTATTTGCCAATGATTGCAAGTTTTAATTTATTAATGAATGACACAAAACACATTTTAATGGATTGTAGTTACATAAACTCACCGTCCAATTTATTAGGAACACCTGTACATTTGCACATTCATGCAGTTACCTAATTACTAAGCAAAAAAAAATCATGCAGATGCAGGTCAAGAGCTTCAGGTAATGTTCAAATCAAACATCAGAATGAAGAAAAAATGTGATATTTTGATTGTGGCATGGATATTGGTACCAGATGGGCTGGTTTGAGTATTTCTGAAACTGCTGATCTCCTGGGAATTTCACACACAACAGTCTCTAGAGTTTACACAGAATGGTATGAAAAACAAAAAACCTTGAGTGAGCGACAGTTCAGTGGGTGGAAACATCTTGTTGATGAGAGAGGTCAGAGGAAAATGGCCAGATTGGTTCAAGCTGCCAGGAAGGATACAGTAACTCAAATAATCACTCTTTACAACCGTGGTGAGCAGAAAAGCATCTCATCATGCACAAAACATCAAACCTTGAGGTGGATAGGCTATAACAGCAGACGACCACATTGGGCTCCACTTCTCTCAGCCAAGAACAAGAATCTATCTGAGGCTACAGTGGGCAGAGACTCACTCAAACAGGAGAGTTGATGAGTAGAAAAAAGTCACGTGGTCTTTTTCGAGTCTTCGACTGTCCAGTTTTGGTGAGTCTGTGCCCATGATAGCCTCATGGGCTAAGTGATGACATCTTTTATAAATTAAATAAATGTCTCCTAACAAAAACATCACCACATCAACGATTATTCATTTTTCTTTGTAAATAGCAACGCGTGTTCTTAATCCATTTATTATCAGTCTTAGATTATGTGGAGTGTCCAATATACAAGTCCATGTGTATGAGCTGTTACTATAGAAACAATAATATATTAGAATGAGTGCATTAATATAACCCTTACAGGCAGAACTACTGCCAGAACCGTGATGATGTTGAAAATTAATCTGCACCTTCTGATTCAAGATTATATAATACATAATAATTTTATAATTACTATATATAATTATATTTTAATTGCTATTTTGGGTTAGCAGGCTCTGAATTCTAGTGTGTCAGTGCATTGATTTTGAACCTTTGGGTAAAACTGTTCCAGGAGCCATTATGATTCATTAGAGCACTGGGCCTGGGATCGGCTGGGTTCTCTTTGAAATATTTCAGATTTTTCACAAAGGGCCTTGTGTTAAATTAAATCAAATTAATTTAATCTTAATTTTCCCAGAAATGGATGAAATGAAGACTTGCTGTCTCGTGTGTTAGATTCCATATTTGAGAGTGTGCATATTCATTAGAGAAAGACAGCATGATGATACAAAATCAATATATAAACACCATGAAGGATTTGGCAGGTGTCAGTGTTTGGACAATTTGGATAACCATGGCACTGGGACTGAAGACAGACACTACAATGGGTAATACCAATGTTCCGTTGCAAAGCATGGCCTTTAGTATGTATGTTTGAATGAACCTAAATATAAGATTGTTTAAAATAGGTGTTCTGGTGGTTGAGCTCCAGAACACCCACAGAGCTGATACGTATACCTGTGCCCATCCTAACCTTCTTTCTTTCCACAGTTTGTTCCCAGTTCTCTAAAGGAGTCTACGCCATCATCGGTCTATATGACAAGAAGACCATGAATATGTTGATGTCATTCTGTGGGGCTCTGCATGTCTGCTTCGTCACGCCCAGTTTCCCAATCGATACCAACAATCAGTTTGTAATCCAGCTCAGGCCCCAGCTCCAGGATGCTCTGATCGGCCTTGTGGAACACTACAAGTGGACCAAATTTGTCTACATGTATAGCTCAGATTCAGGTAGGTAATTTCCTCCAAGAAGTCAAAAGCTAATCTATTGAGTAGTAGCATAGCTTTGGGCTCCGTTATTGTGCAGGAACAACTGTAGCTTTGTGCTATAACACTGGCGTATTGTTAATTTAGTTGGATGTTCTCACCCAGTTGCTATTTTCACGGCTAGGAATGAATCCATGTGTACTGATATTGGTGGAGCAGCACAACAGGGCATTGCACTAACATTACTGCATACTGAGATCCACTCTTAGATAAAGATGCAAGGCCAACATACTACTTTACTGCTGTAAGCAGAGCCCTAAAACTCCTAATTTATGTCTTCCAAGCAGGGGTTGTGGATGTACACTATTACTGTGACCCATTTTCAATACACAATACTATGCAAAAGTCTTAGGCACATGCAAAGAAATGCTGTAGAGCAAAGATGCCTTCAAAAGTAATTAAATTAAATGTTTCTACGTACATTAAAAAATGCTATAAAGAGTAGTAAACAGTAATAAATGAATAAATTTGGTGTGACGACCCTTCGCTTTAAAAAAAGAAACAGTAGTCTCAGTTACATTTTATGCAGTTTTATAAGCAAATGTACTGCTAAGTTTTACTGAGCATCTTGCAGAACCAGCCACAGTTCTTCCGGAGGTTTTGACTGTCACACTTGCTGCTTATTTTTCATGCAAAACCCAGCAGCCTTCATTATGTTTTTTATCTGAAAAGTGGTCTCTTAATATCATAATATCCTGCTTTCTTTACTGACATACAAACATTTTTCTGTACCATTTAATTTTCTGCTGGAAAACTAATGTTTGGAAATCTAAAACCTTTTTGTACTGACTCGATAATGTAGACGTCATAAAATACAAATCTATAATAAAGTTTTTACTAAAAAAAAACTAGGGTGCCTAAGACTTTTGCACAGTATTATACGCCACCAAAATACTAAGCAAATGCAACTTACTTCATCTGTAATAAATATATACAAGCTACTAAAGTTGGATTTAAACTGTATTTCATTGCCAGTAAATTATGTCAATTATGTCTGTATTGCTCGAAAAAACAGTGAGGTAGCTAGTAAGGAGGTGCAGACAGGTAAAGAAAGCAGACTTTGTTAATCTGAACGTATATAAGACTAGATGAAGCCAATTCTATGGCCATCTGCACAATACTACATTTGTTTTCTTTTGCTTGAATGGACTGTTAACACTTTGATATCACTTTGCTTGAAGTGTCGAAGTGTACGCAGTGCTGTTTTTTTAAATCTCTCTTCCACCTTCTCCAGAAGGAATTCCTCCTATGTTTATTTTTGCTGTTCTTTAAAGCTAAATAAAATTTAGCTTTAAACAATCCTTGCACTGTAGCATAGTGAATTCCATCATGACCAGCAATGTGTGAAAGAGTTTTTACGGAGCCGCAGGTTGCACATCAATGTCCAGTCGCATACAGCTCACTGAGAGAAAGATCAGCAGTGAATGCCAGCTCAAAGAAGCTGACTCATTTTTGGATTTACTGAGGCTGGAATTGAACATGGCAGAAAAACTTTCCAGACCCTTCTACAGACATCGCATCCTCCATCCATCAGTAAGCTATAAGGAGCTTTCGCACTGTGCTCTCAGTTTCAGAATTAACAATCTGACCAGGACTAGCCAAGATCTAGTCAAAGCCGGTCTTAAGGGAGTTGAGGCCAAGTCAAGATCAAGTTCAGATGAAAGAGAGACAGAGGCAAGATTGAGACTGAAAACCTTCAAATCCTTTTCAAGGCCAAGCTTTTACTTTAACTAGTTGGCTTCATTTTGTGCACTGTGCCAATGATTAGGCTTTGTTTTCTAGAAGAAGGAATTACTTCTTGTCAAATTTTATGCATGTGCAAAGAAAATACAACATGAACATTATTTATAACTCCCAGCTGAGACCAAGACCATACTTAGCGAGACCAATGGCCAAGACTGAGACGAGTCCAAATCAATATAGAAAGCGTCTTGAGACTGCACTGGAGTCTGAGACCTGACTCGAGTCCTACAGCCGTAGCAATGTCCTGAAGCAATTTTCGCTTAGAAATGACAACTAGTCTGCTTTTTTTTAATTACTGTTCGACTAGTAAAAATAAATAGCCCCTACTATACACACATTTTTTTAAATGGAATGGGAGCGATTGACTCGATTGGATATTGCAGCATCACACCTAGTCAAACATCTTGAAAACATTCGCAAAAAGGTTGTGAAAATACCAATGATATATCTGCCACATTCACATGCAAATGATCTTTTACCTTATTTATGCAGTTGTGTTATGATAACCAAAATATGGCTGTATATATGTATAGCATATCAGCTCTGAAGACAAGAGCAACCCCTGCTTGAGAAAGCAGAACAAAGCCTAAGGTGACTAATGTTTCTGTGCTGCTTTTATGTTTCCCTTTGTGCCACATCTGGTATGATAAAGGATGGGGTGTTTTTAAATTTTTTTTTTTCTTCTTTTTTGAATAAGGAAGGCTCTTAGCTGCAGCAGAGGATGTACTGATTTGTAATGAGGAGCTTTTTTGGAACCTGCAGTGACAACAGTGTAATGTAGAAAGTGAGGAGGAACATGATGCTGTTTGTAGCTGTTCAGCCTGGCACAGAGAGTCAGTGTTATACTGTAGTGTAATATTTCCACTGTCTCTGGTGCAGTGACTTCAGTTAGGGCTCCCTGGTTACACTGAGATTCCACGGTAGAGGGGCTGCTAATTTGCTTTAGCCAAATGGCTCATGCGCCTTGCTACACTTCAGCTACCTTAATTAATCTGTACATGATGAATTTACTATAATAAGCTGCAGAACTAAATCTAAAAGAGTGACGAAACTATGATAAGGCAGTTGGTTCTCTGCACTGAATGAACTGAAATGTTTATGATGCAAGGTTCTTTAGAGGAATACTGAATGGGTTTGGAGTAAATGTGTTAGATGCATAGGCGTAACTTACACTGCGTGTTACTAATATATAGTTATATACAGTATATTCTAACATATAGTGAGGCTTTATACTGACTGTTGTAGCTGCCATTATAATGGACAGTTTAATTAGCAGGTTCATGCTGTTTGGTTTCTTTATTTTTCCATCTAACAGGTTCAGTGAAAACAGTACGTAAATGATGTAAAACGAATTTTAAGATTTCTGAAGCATCCATCATTCCATGCTTGCCTTTAATTCTTAAAAGCTGATGTAGACTTAAACATGGATTAAAATGGAAGCATATCTTTTCTGTCAGACATGTTTGATACAGGCACTTAAGAAACATTTTTGGTGCAAATTGGACTGTTTTGTCATTGATCATTTTTTAACACTCCCTTCCCAAGCACTTCTCAGAACTGAGTTACTCCGGTGGGTAGCTGTAGAGCCAATGACAAGCTGAAGCACAGATTTCAGATAGAAAATAGACTTCAGCTGTAAACACAAGTGTGTGGAATTTGGAGATTTGTGGGAAATTATTACAACAATTTATTGTTCTTTAAATGAATACTGTTCTTTACAGAAATCCTGTATGTCATGCCTGTACATCAGTAGATATGGAATATAGTTGAAGGAATTAGCACCATGTACTTCTGTTTTCTCAGCTAGCTTTGTTTTAAGTCAGCTGATCACACTTATGACTAAACACAATGCTCATTCACACATTGTCAGATTTATGGCTGAGCGCAGTGACTGTCTCACATTATATAATCAGTTATTCTCTAAAGCCTGCACATTTCTAGAAAACATAAGCGCTGAGCACCTTCATATACAATTTCAATGTTGAAACCATGTTAAATGGTTTAAGTTAAATGATCTACTTTAAACTGGGTTTATTAGAAATGTGACTTCACATTAAAAATGGGAAAAATGAATTTGGGAAATATATGACTGTGATGGCATTGTTTGAGTATTTCAGAAACTGCTGATCTCCTGGGATTTTTTAAAATGCACAACAGTCCCTAGAGTTTACACAGAATGGGGCAAAAATCCAAAAACAACATGCAGTGAGTGGCAGTTATACATTCAAGAAACGCCTCGTTGATGAGAGGAGTCAGGAAGAATATAGCTAGACTGGTTCAAGCTGACAGGAAGGCTACGGTAACTCAAATAATCACTCTTTACAACCATGTTGGGCAGAAAAGCATCTCAGATTGCACAACTCTTCAAATCTTGAGGCGGATAGGCTCCCTCGTATTGTATACCTCATACAGTCTGAAGACAGGTACATTGATTTGTGACTCCTTATCTCACCAGGAAGGTACGAAATAAAATTTTCTTTTGAGATTTCTCCATTCTGTTCCTGCTGCAGTGAATGAATGGTGAGCTCCTTACAACAAACAACAATACAAAATAAAGAAGAATGAATAGCATACATTTCCTGCATTTGCATATGAAAGCACTAATACAATCGGTTAATTATTAACGGTTGTGTGTGTCTAATTTTCACCATCACTTAACTGATCATGGTTCGAGAGAGCTCTGTGACACCTCTGGAACACCCCCCGCCGCTTCCCATTGCTCTCCTGTTGCCTAGATACTGCAGTGCTCCGGTGCATGGCTATTTTCAAACTTTTAAGTGAGTCCCCTGTTTACACGTGTGTGTGTGTGTGTGAGTGTGTGTGCGCGTGTGTGTGTTTTAAAATGAAGCAATTCCATTTGACCTTTTTTTTTTTCCAACTCTCACAAGTAGACAGGTAGAGTGAAATGTCAGTACTTACGTAAATGTATGTGTCAATAATGGAATGGAAAAGTGAATATTGCATGCAGACTGAATGTAATTAAACAAGCTGCCCATGTCCACTTGCCAAGTCTGTTTATTGAGTGCATTTGCAATAAATCGGATGGCCATAAAGATTCAGACGACACACTCCGGCCAAATCAGCTTTAAACACAGAGCCGGCTTTGTTTTCAGGAATGAAAATAGCACCTGAATCTGCTTCAGTGAGATTTGTATTTGGCAAGATATTTGGTGAAGGTATGAGAAGTAGGTGAGTTTGAGTGACAGGAAGAGGAGAAGACACTGGCCCAGACCTCTTCTTCTCGACCAGTTCTTTAGCTCATCTCCTTCTGTTTCCTTTCTTATCGGCGCTGCTGCAGTAACGTGACGCGACACTAATGCGAGACAGATAGAATGTGGGTATCGTCTTTTTCGCATGCTCTCTCTCTCTCTCTCTCTCTCTCTCTCTCTCTCTCCCGCCTTATCTGCAGTTTAGTGCTGCTCAGTGGGTGATAAAGCCGGTCTGCTCTCCGGTGTGAAACAATTTCACAGCTGCTGAGATCTGCCCAAATGTGCCGGCGTGCACAGACGACTGGAGAGGAGAAAGCATAGGCATGGCCAAAACTGGGGAGGCATTTCGAAACACAATCTGACACAGTCTTTTAATGAACGACGTTGAGCACTATTACTGTTAGAACTGTTTCAAAAGAACAGTTACCAGTTGGACATTTGTTGCATAGCTAAAGTCTTTTTGTTAATTGGGAAATTGAATGTCTTATAGGGCTGAACGATAAGGGCAAAAATGAGAATTATGACTAAATTTGAAATCACTGAAAATTGAAATCACGTTTAATTACTGAAGCAATTTTTGTCATTTAATGATTTTAAATAGTCTTTTCTTTTGCATTGTATATTATAAGCTGCTATTAATTTAAATGTACAAATTATTGAATCGAAATAAGATTGCGCCTTAGTCACATTCATTGAGTGGATGTAAATGCTAAATATAACCACAGCTACACAGTCAATCAATAAATAAATCACCCAATAAATATCTTTCCTAGCATGGAAGCATGGCTATCAAATGTTCAGCCAAAAGTCTCTGATCATCTAATGATAAACATATCGAAGTTTTGCCCATTCAGCGTACACTGCAAATAATGACATCTTAGCAATTGAAAATACACTATATGGCCAAAAGTTTGTGGATCATCACACCCATATGTGGTTCTTCCCCAAACTGTTGCCACAAAAATGGAAGCAGACAATTGTATAGAATGTCTTTGTATGTGGTAGCATTACAATTTCCCTTCACTGGAACTAAGAGGCCCAAACCTGTTCCAGCATGACAATGCCCCATGCACAAAGTGAGGTCCATGAAGACATGGTTTGCCAAAGTTGGAGTGAAAGAACTCGAGTGAACACCTTTGAGATGAACTCCTCCTCGCCCAACATCAGTGCCTGACTTCATTAATGCATTGTGGCTGAATGAACACAAACTGAATGACCACAGCCACACTCCAAAATCTAGTGGGAAGCCTTCCCAGAAGAGTGGAGGTTATTGTAACAGCAAAGGGAGAATAAATCTGGAATGGGATGTTCAAAAAACACATGGGGTGTGATGGCCAGGTGTCCACAAACTTTTGGCCATATAGTGTTTCTTAAATATAGTCAAATATATCTTGTATTTCATTGCATAAAATTACAATGACCCAAATATAAGATTATTACATTTAATTCTAGACAGTTTTAAAAACATATTTCAAGCTTGAAATAGTCCATTTCTTTTGGCAGATAATTTTGCTCATTTTAAGCATTTCTAGAAAGTAGCAAACTTATCTACCAATATGAATATTTAAATGAAATATTCATATTCGCTTGAAATGGGTAAAAATGACTAGAGATATGTTGAATAAGCTTGCAGTTGTACAAAAGTACTCAACACATTTGACTATATTCAAGATATTTTCATTTGCTAAGATGTAATTTATTGCACTAATATGAAATTGAAATTGTCTACCATTTTCTCAAAGAAATTTGAAAGCAGAGAGTGTGCCGTGTATGGTCAGACAGCTACCAAAAAAATGAAATAGGAATTTAATGAACCAGTGCCAATAAAAATAATATCTAACATCATTTAATTAGCTATCTAAATGTATCAGTGTTACAGTTGATTATCTTTTTTCTTTATCTATTTGTGAAAGAACAGAACAGAAAATGTCATCAAGAAAATTAAATATAATATGTAAAGATATTTGTGTCCTGGAGAGCAGAATATAAACACAGTTATTTCTAATGGTCACTGGTGTATGCTAAACATGAAAACTATTCTAGTTCATATTCAATTTGAATAGTTTTAATTTTAATCATCTAAGTTGACTTAAATCAGAATATATATCTATATATTATATAAATATCTGGATGCACAATATGGATTACTGTGTGCTGCCTCATTGTTTTGAACAGACATTCCAACTTTGTTGAAATAAGCTTCCATTTTTTGATAGAAAATGATACACATTGCTATACCATAGCACTGGTGAATGTTCAAATCTGAATGGTCAGAAGCTCTGACAAGAAGTTGGGAGGTTTTTATAAATGCGCTTGTTTTATTATTATTTTTTCTATAGTAGCTCATTCACAGGGACACTACAGTGGATGCTCCATATAAACTGATTATAAACGTGTGTCACTGTTGACATGGTGAAGTTTTCTATGACGAGACATATATTTAGCATCTTTGATAAGGAGGCTCCAGTTTCAGTAAAAACGTAACTTTGAGTTTCCTGACATGGGAAAATCTTTAGGATGGAGGGTGTTGTGGTTTCTCCGGAAGATGACAAGCTGCATTTTTTGTCTTCGGAGGCTTGTGAGGAAATGACTGTTTATAGCTGTTATAATGGTAATGATAACAGGAACTAACCATTTCACCGACGTTCCACAACATTAAACATAACTACAAATGAATAAAAAGTGTGTCGTTCTTTAATTAATAAAAACGATAATTGTAGTCAAATCGCTGTCATATAAGAGGAATAAAACACTTCAGGACATACTCTTATTAGAAAATAATCAACTTTCCGTCAGAACGCATCACACTACTGTGCCGTTTATTATTTTCCTACAGCAACATGCCCCTTTGTGTTTTATTCCTTACATGAAATGGAGTAGGTCAAGAATAGTAGCCAGCTTTAGTCCTTCAGTGTTAATGTATCAAAAAATAAAGGGTTAAACTATATTAGTTAACCAAATATCATATAAGGCTTCAGGTCAGTTTCATGTTTGTTGAGTGCGGTCTTCAAATCATGCAGTTCCTCTCACTGAGCATGTAAAAGACTCAGCCTCGATTTGCAAGCAGCAGAAGACGACAGCTGTAATTATCTACTACTAGTGCCACTATTCATTTCCACAACAGGAAACGCCGTCTAAGCTCCATGATAAATGCAGAATTATCTCATCGCATAAATTTGCTTATCAATTGATTCTCTTAGTCTCTCCAGTAGTCCGTATATGTCATGTTTATGAATTACACTCAGAGACAGTAGATCACGGGTGCCAGACGGGGTAGATTTATGTCTAACGCTGAACTTGCATACCATCATATTTCAGCAGACGCGAGGTCAGCGATCAGGGAGCCGTGTCTGATTGGCTGGCTCATTTGTATTCCTCATCTTTGGGCTTCTCAGATGGCAGCTCTTACAAATATTGCTCTGTGGATACAGCCTGTGCTGTTATTGATCAGCTGTCGGCTTTGCAGGTGCTCTGCAATCTGCCTCAGGTAGATTTTATACTGCTGTTTTTTTTATAAGTTGATATCCTGCATTTATCATTTTGACCAGGTTGTTAAAATGCACTGGACAAGATCAAGAATCACTGGGTTTGTAAGCGTGACAGTTTTTAAAAAAAATTTTTTATTAAAATGCAGAATCATTGATGCTGTTACCAAAGAATCAGTCAAAAAAACATATCCAATTTAGTTAGAATGAGCAGCTACAAACTACCTAAAGCTTGAAGGAATCAAATTTTGATAATGGATGTGTTCGAACATGAGGAGAATGCACGAAGCCGTAACTACTGCCATGTTCAGCAGAGAAAGGGCATGATGAGTAGGGAAGGGAGTGTTAAATGTTCTTAGTTCAAACTAGCTAAACATGATGCTATTGGAAACAAGAGGCTATTCTCTATTTATATTTCAATCAAACCCTATATTGCAGTTTGATCGTTGAGGACATTATAAATAATTCAGTTGAGACAAAGACTATTCACTGTTGAGGTAGAGGTTCTCTATCACTAGAAAACAAAATATCTCACTCAGAGGTGTTAGCAAAAATACTTCACTCAGAGCTGTTAGCAAACAGCTGGCTTGTAAAGCTAGTCAAACTTAATAATTTGCAATATGGTTTAAGATTAGATTCACATAAATGACTAACAATAGTCTCTGGTAATGTCCGTGCAAAGCAGTTACGGTTGAGGATGCTAGCTCTCGTGTGTTTCTACCCACCTCACATCTTAATCTAGCCCACCTGTTAGCAAACTTTCCAGATACTCTACCTGCCGTGTAAAGCTAGTCAAACTTCATAATTTGCAATAAAGTTGGATTTTTTTAAAAATATTTTTTTAGTCCATATTTTTTTGCTGTTGTCTATACTAAGCAGTTATGGTTGAAGATGCTAGCTCTGGTGCTTAGCAGGTCTATGTTTTCCAGCTACATAAACTGCTGTCATGGGTTGTTTTTAACGCCTATATTGTTAAACAATATAAATCAAAGTTTGGGGGTTTTGTATGCAGTATGATGATTATATCAATATATTAAAACATTAGTGCTCACACGAAATTTCTAACAAATCTAAATATTTAACAGATGTATCAGCAAAAATGAGAACTACTACACATCACTGCTTGTTCATGGCAGTTACATAATAGTGTAAAATCTAGCTATTAACAGTCAGCTAGTTTGTATGGCTGGGGTTGTTATCATGCTCGCTAACATTTGCGAGATTTGTTAGTTATCCTTAGCTAATGTTTTCCCCATGTTCCTTAGTGAAAGAGCCACTAATTTCCCATCTATAATTACAATTTGTGTAATTTGGGAATCCTTATTGTGCTTTTACTTTTGAAAAAAGTATGCTTAATGCGAGAGTTTTCTATGTTACCTTGCATGAAACATTTAGAATTTGTACTACCTCTGACAATATATATGTAATATGAGATTGTTTTAGGAGCTTGGTGGAAGAAAAATGTTTATAAAAATGTATTGTATGTTACTTGTAACTTCAAAAGCAGTTTTGGACACATTTTGGAATTGGGCTAATTTTTGAGTAGGTTTTATTGACCATTGGGCTACTTTTGTCACACAGACCTGGCAACATTGGCTCTAAATTTCAGAGTTCATCATCTCTGTTTCCTTCAGACCCTGACTCACAGGGCTACTTTAATAAACCTGATTAGACCTGTGTGTCTGCTACACAGCAGACACGCTGTCATGGTTGGGAAATAACGTCTGTCCAAGGACCAGTCAATTCATTCTCTTATTTCCCCCCATATGGAGCAAGCCATCAGCTACCTAACCTGAACAGATCAAGAACAAATAGTTCATTTAGCAGCTGGATGATAAACATAGCTGATTTAAAGCAGGATTCGTTTTTCTGTAGCACCTGTGCCACAGTGTGAGACAGAATCTGCAGAGCTCTGAAGTCCCAATCAAAATCACAGCGTGAAGTCTAACATCAAGTATTTCTCGAGGAAACTAGCACAACAAGGTCAAGCTGCTTCTATGTCGTTTGCCAAACACTAAGATTCGTTTTGTAATTACCAGTCAATTTCAGGCTCTGGTAAAATTTAGAACTTGTCAGGTCAAGATGCTAGAACATCAGATTACAAGTTAAAGAGATTGACTGTGAAAATAGTTTGAGGAATTCAGGAGAGGATATTTAGTAGACTGTGTGACTTTGCCTCGCCCTGCTGGAAGAACTAAATGTTCCCAACAATTTGGATTTTTCCCCATTTTTGCCAACATCTTTTTGAACTGCTGCTCACGCTGTGCCGCAGTGCAGCATAACACACTTGGAGGAATGCGTTATCTGCCCTCTTTCACATACATGAGCTCAAATAGCTACACGTCCACAAATAGCTAGTTTCTCTGTGATTGACAGGTGAGAGAGAGCCACCCCTCCCACCCAGCCAAATGACCCTCAACTGTCAATAAAAGGCACCAAAAGCATTTGAAGTTCGATATTGGCTGATATCGGTTCTTATTCAGAGTTGATATTGAATAGTATATTCATGATCGCTAGAGAGAAGCAGCTCAGACACCCTAAAGCAGGGGTTCTCAAACTTTTTGCATCCAGGGACTCTTTCCAGAGTAAAATAATTTCCAAGGACCCCCCCTTATCATGGCACAGATTTAATTTTAAGAACAATAGGGCAAATGTGTACCATCATTTTAATCTAATCAAGCCATTAGAGCTTTTTTATTCCTGAACTTTCCACTCATCCAGATGTAGACTTGAAATGTTGTGTATCATATTAACATATTAAAATTGCAGTTAACATTATTTATACTTGTTTTTTTAGTTAGTAAGTTTTAGATTAACCTGTTTCATCCCAAGTGGCCAGTCAATTATGCTTACAGCTATAACAAAATGATAACCATAACAACCTTGATACTATCCAATAGTAATCTCCAACATCATGTGATTTAAAAACTGACCTTAGGGCCCCCTGGATATACATCACAGACCCCTGTTGGTCCCTGGACCCCACTTTGAGAACCATGGCCCTGAAGCACAGAAAATAAAATAATTAAATTCAGAAAACCATTAAGTCACAACTTTAGACTATTAAAACTAGAATACATATTTGTGCTAAGGTGAAGTAAGAAATATAAGAAATATGTAAATTGGTGGTGTACACAATTTCCATAGCATAAAATCTTGTGATATATAAGAAAGCAGAACAGATTTGTCACCTAATCTAGACTTGGCAATAAAGCGTAAAGGTCATATGAAGGTTAATCTTACAAACTTTTACTGTGTAAGACTAAGTTATGGGCATAAATGTTTAAATGGTTCTTCCTTCCCTTTTTTTTTTTCCCTGTAGGACTGACTGTGCTACAGAAGATCCTGGACACAGCTGCAGAAAAGAGCTGGCAGGTGACATCCATCAACTTTGATACTCTTACAGAGGCAGCCTTCCTTAACTCCATCCAGGACCTGGATAGCAAAAAAGAGCACAAGATCATTCTGGACTGTGAACTGGAGAGACTTAACTCCATTCTTAACCTGGTGAATTATTTATTGTCTTCTTATTGATGATGTGGCTCAGTGAATTGAATTACTGTAGTTGTGAAGGCTTTGCCAATGTGCAGTGGTTGGATGTAATATTTTAATGGTCTTGGGAGTTCTATTTGGAATTTTTTATGTGTTAATTATTTGAGGCATAAAACTATCTCGCTCATTCATGTAATTATCCAATCAGCCAATCATGTGGCAGCAGTGCAATGCATAAAATCATGCAAATACAGGTCAAGAGCTTCAGATCAGTCACATAAAACATCAGAATGGGGAAAAATGTGATCTCAGTGACTTTGACTGTGGCATGATTGTTGTTGCCAGATGGGCTGGTTTGAGTATTATATTAATAATAATAATAATAATAATAATAATAATAATAATACACACATCCAGTGGGTGGCAGTTCTGCAGGTGGAACCACCTTTTTAATGACAGAGAGGTCAGAGGAGAATGGCCAAACTGGTTCAAGCTGACAGGAAGTCTACAGAAACTCATATAACCACTCTTTATAACCGTGGTGAGCAGAAAAGCTTCTCAGAATGCACAACTTTAGTTCCTACATGCAGTTAGTTCCCATTTTACTAGTACAGGTAGTACAGTACAGTACTTGCGCTGGTAATGTACTGGACAGTGATTGACCATAAGAGACAAAATCCCTGTGACACGAATGACTTGTCAGTATGAATATAGGATTAAAAGGATAAATTCTCCTGTTGCCTATTTTTTCTCAAACAGTTGATTTATAAAGCCCAATCAAATCACCAATGCTATGGACCACATAATGCCTACAGTGAACTCTGTAAGAGTAAATTTAAAGCTGGTGATATTACTGTGAAGGGATTTGTCAAACTTGGTTGCCAGATTCCTAGCCGGTTCTTAAACTTTGCTGGCAGAACACAGTCAGTTGAAAATCCCCTGAGACTTAGGAGTATGAAACCATAAAGCAGTCAAACCGTGATCTTTTCACATGTCATTTTTGGCAGCCATCTTGATGCTTGCAGACCAGAGCCTTCATTCGGTTAAGGCTTAGAGATGCCAGAGGCTTACTATAGCTCACAGGTGTGTGAAGTCCTGGAGCGCATGTAGTCATTAAGGCCCATAATTGGGGTTCCCATGGTGACAGATGTCAAATCACACAATCTCGCACCCACCCAGGGAGGGATGGAAGACGTGCAATTAACTGCTAAAAAAATGGGACTAATTAGTTTCTGTCTGGGGAGCCTGCAGAGATTTAGGCTATAAACAACAGAATGTTGGTATATGCGTATGAATATGTGTAATGGACTGTTTTATGTCTTGCTTTTCAGATTGCAGCGCAAAGAAAGAATCTGAAGAATTATCACTTTATCCTGGCAAACCTGGTAAGTGAGACATGTTATCTAACATAACCAGTGTCTGCTGTGGAGTAACATCCTTATCTTCAGCACATCGGCAAATCGATTGCAGCACATCACCACCATTTTCTTATATGCATTCCCCATCTTTTTTTATTTTGTCTGGTCAGAGCGCATGTTCTTTTAAATGCAGAACACAATGCAGACAGATTGCTGACTGCCTGCTGAGTTAGAGACTTATCATCCCTACTTCTTCATGGAAAGCATCAATGTCAGATGTCTTTTTATCTGCAGCTGTGGGAGTATTGGTGTGAGTGTGAGGGTGTAGGAGTGGTGGTAGATTGTGATTTGTTTTAAAGCTTGTAGCATCTGATTTTCTTTTCCTCTGGTGCAGTTTTACTTTATGCAATCTTTCTTCAAATCTGAATAGTGCTAGATAAAGTATCACATTCAAATAGACATTGTGTTCACTCACTTTGTTCACACATCTGATGAAACACCATGTTACATAGTGAGATGGGGGATGCAGGTTTCACAGCAGGCTGTGTTTCTATATCATTAGCCAAATGGTCTTTACAGAAATGCAAATCACATTGAAGAACCTTAATTCTTGTTTTTTGTTCCCTTCTGCTTGCTATAAAATATTTTAATGCAGTATTTTTGACACAACAAGCTCTGAATAGTGTACTAGTGGTTTATTATACATTCAGAAGCACCACAAAACATGACTTGCATATATTTGCATGAATAGTTATTGATTTCTAATTCCATACCTTTGGATGTGTTCCACAAGTTAAACTATTCCTATGAATATGAGGCTCAGCTCTCCTGTGTCTGTCTCCCATTTTTCCACTCTGAACACTTTTTCACAAATTCCCGTCAGTTTCACGGGGCTGAACAGTGTCATGAAAATTCTCTTCTGCTCCAAAATCCCACTTTCTCCTTCTGGGAAAATTGATACAGTTGGGATCTACAGAGCCACTGAAGTGGCCTGGTGGTTATTTTCTATAAGGCCAACAAATTAATATATCGAGGCGGCTAGTTACTATTTGGAGGCCATGTAACAAGTACCTCATGGCCACAATATACCAAAGTCATGACCAAGAATTGTCATGAATGAATAGTCTATTCATTTTGAAAATTCACTTAAGGTGACATGCACGGGCTAACGGTATATTATCCATGTGAAATCCATGTTAAAAAAAAAAATCAGATGTTGGTAATATTTGCCTTAAATGGCTTACTTTTAGTGCATGTACTTGTAACATGTAACTTAATAACATGTACTTTCATTGCGAATAGGATTCATTTAGATGTGTACTATTAATGTCCATATGACATACCTGAAAACATGAAGCAGTTAGGTCTCTCTACAGATAAAGAACGTGTGTTTTTGAGGCAAACGTGAAAATGCAGGTTTGTCACATTCAGTCCTTACACAGAAATAAGGGCAGCATTGAGCGTACACTATAGATGAGAATTTGGTGACATGGAGTCTATGTATGAAAGTCTTCAAGTAGGTAGAAGGAAGTCACTGGTATTCATGTGTATATATATATATATATATATATATATATATATATATATATATATATATAATCTGTGTGTGTGTGTTTGTTTTCATCACAGATTTTTTTTAAGATAGCTAGCTAAATGGAGCTAACCTGACAGGATTTATATTCATAGATGTCTATAATCTTCACTCCTAACACAAGCAAGCTAGGTAACATGAACTAACTTGACAGGATTTTTCACTCTTGATAGATGTCAGTAATCTTAAACTGCTAAAAAACTGCTAACGCTATCCAAATAAATAACATATACTAACCTGACAGAATTTCTGAAGGGATTTTTAAGTTTCGTAAATATTTAGAATCATAACTGCTGATGCTATATAGATGAATCACAGTAGTTAACCTGACAGGATATTAAATAAAAATGTTGGTTAAAAAATTATTATATATAATAATATATATTATATATTATAATATATATAAGTATTAAATAAATCTATTCACCCAAAGAAGTGGCCCTACCATTGACATACAGTAGATCTTGATCCTACCAGATTTCAGGAGATGGAAAATTAAAATCCGCATAGGTCACACATTTGAATTAGAGCAGGAAAAGTGTTAGCGCTGTTCAATAGCCCTAACAGGGAATTTGGACAAACAGTCGTGCAGTCGCGACAAGCTGTGAATTCACAAGAAGCATCGTGAAATTCATAATTGGGCTCTGTGAGAGGAGCAAAGAAACTGTATTTCCACACAAAGCACATAATTGCACTCAGCAATAATGGAAAAAGATATCAGTCTATAAATAATGATGATAAGAAGGGCTGCAAGAATGCAACACTTTGTGAGTGAGAGAGACCCATGGGGTACATCTGACTCTGAGCCAGTCACCTAAAGAATCCCACACACAGACACACACACTGAGCTGTTATCACATGAAGGCTAAAACATAATCGACACACTTAATCAGTATGGAAATAACCGTATTGTTATTAAAAAAAAATTCTGATCTCTGAACTGGTGAACTATGCACCTGCATAGCATTGTGCCACTCAGTACTGCAGAGACATATTGATTAACTATTATATTTTATAACATCTATTTTCTCTGGGACTGATTCTACCTCAAGCTCATTCCTTTCAACCTTAAGGAAGATGGATAGTAGTGCATAAAAAATCCATTATGGAAGCTCAGAGTTAGGAGCTATATGTATTTGTGTTTGCCTGAACCACTGCAGACTCAGGGGTATTTTCTCTGAAGAAATTTATCTCTAAAGATTAACGTACCTTATAATTAAGTCCTAAGCAGGATTAGTCTACATCTGCTTCACTAATAGAATAGATTTAATTCTGTCTAAACCTGCTCTTCCTATTATTCAGTTTTTTAAATATGCCGTGGGCTTAATGTTAAAACTTTAAATTCTTACACATCCTTATTGGACTTTAAAAACCAGATTTTTGATCAGTATTTTAAATAAGCACTTCTTAGTCTTTAGTCCACTTAGGCCCCCTTAGAGGATGGTAAGTGTCACTGTGTGCCCAAGACCCCTCAGGACTTTTTTGTCTCCACTATCATTCACATTGGAGGAATTCAGAAGATTTAATGTACTATTAATATATGTATGATGTAGTAAACCTTGGCAAAGAAATAAAGCAATAGGGTCGGCTGCAAATCAGAACCACAGAAGAAAACCCAGAACTGCAGAAAGGATTTTTTTTTCTAGGCTTTCCCCTATCATCATTTTCACTTGACAGACTGGGACCTTGTTTTGCCAGAAATTTATCCATTTTGCTGTATTTTTCTGCAGCTATCACTGGCCTGCGTGAGACATGGCACTGTTCTGATAACTTTCCCCCTTCACATCGCAGTTCCAATGGTGACAAAATCATGTGGTCTTTTTTATTTATTTATTTTTTCAGGCCTGCCTCTTTCCCTGTCCTGTTGGTTTGTTACCTGATTGTGTTTACCTGTTCTGTGTTAGTCTTTAGTTTCTCTGTGTATACCCTGTTTTGTCATGCATTATTTTTGTTCAGGCCTTGTTATACAAAGGTGTTTCCTAGTTCTGTGAACTCCTGGTTTTGACTTTAGTTCCTGTTCCATGCCTTAAGTAATGTTGCCTGCTGGTGATTGAACTCTGGTTATGATTTTTATATTCACACCAATAAACCTTATGCCGAGTTTACACACTTGTGTTCTGCCTCTCATGGCATGCTACATTACATTACAGCTAACTTATTAAGTTGGTGCAGAATGGATGTAAATTGTTTGCATATAATTTATTTTTATTAAAGTTTATAATGTCTAAAATTTTTAATTCATACCATTTTTTTTAAAAATATTTGGCTGAAGCAGAAAATCATACATTACTAAGTAGAGGTTCAACTAAAGAGAGCAGAGATACAACTTCCCTGCAGCTCACAGTCTGAGAGCAACTGCTTTAGATGTATTTCAAATATGCCGTATACATGCCTGTTTTTTGCAGTTAAAAGTCGGATTGCTGTGATTTCTCATGCTAAGGCTTTGACCATTTTGTTCCTAGGGCTTTCTGGACCTGAATTTGACGGAGTTCAGGAAAGGTGGTGCCAACATCACAGGCTTCCAGCTAATGAACTACACAGACCCAATGGTTAGCAGGACCATCGATGACTGGCTGGAGTTTGACAGCAAAGACCTGAAGAGCCCTAAGAGGAGACTCAAGGTGAAGAACAGTATTATCAGTGACAAGCACTTTGCAGCAAGCACTTACAGATATTGATTAGGAACATACAGAGCTGGGTTTGTAAACACTGTATGTGTGACTTCACTGATATTTATCATAGAATTCCCAGTGACTAATTTAACTTGTGTTAAACCTGTTAATTTCTTTCATTAATGAACCTATAGCACATTTGGAATTGACCATTTTCGCTAGCAACAGTCAGTTTGGTTTATATGAATTTGAAAGTGCCCCTGTACTTATTCTTGCTCATGACTGATTTTGTTTATATAGCTTGTTATTTGGGGGGAAAAATGTAACCAATTGCTAAATTCACATTTTTCCAGTTAAAACAGAGTCTAAAAGAGAGACATTGTTAGAAGAAGTTGTGGTAACCGGAAGAACCCACTTGCTAGCTAGACAGCTAGTTAACATAGTTAATATCAGAGAAACTTTCTGGTCATTATGGTGTATTTTGATAGTTTTGGTTACTATTAAATATATTGGTGGGAATATGACAATGAAACCAAAAGCTCAAGATTCTTGAGTCAAATCTTACTGGTGTTTACCAAATTTGAGCTAGTTTACTAGGCAGCTAGCTATGTGCTAATATTACCTACAGTAAAATATTTAGTACAGAGACAGCAAGAAAACACTAGTTGATATCCAGATGTGGTGATGTTGTGTTACATCAGGAAATCAGCAACTTTAGTCAAATAATTTCTCCTTTTTAGACTCATAGTAAGTTTAGTTTTCAAAGTTCAAAGTCTTATTTCTCTAATTTGACATTTTTCCCCAGTATGCCAAAGATAAGAAATAGCCATAACCAAGGTGGCCATGGGAAGGATGGGGGGATAGTACATTAAAAATATTACCCAATATTGAAACCAAATTACTGATTACGCAACTGTTTACTTAAACTATGCTTAAACTATGCTCCAAAACAACTGTTTTAACTTAAAGATCATGTTTAATCAGGTATATCTCAACTGCGCAGTATAGGATTTCATTTTAAGAAGCTCTAGCTTGTCCTCTTGTTGTTGGAACACTCACTGGTGTCTCTCTGCATCCGCACAGTACACAGGAGCGCTCACCTATGATGGTGTGAGCGTCATGGCCACTGCTTTCCAAAACCTTAGGAGGCAGCGTATTGACATTTCCCGGCGGGGGAACGCGGGCGAATGTCTGGCCAACCCCCCAGCACCGTGGGGCCAAGGCATTGACATCCAGAGAGCCCTCCAACAGGTTTTACACACACACACACACACACACACACCTCATTGATTTAATCACCACCCAATTTAATCAGTTCTTGGACATTCAGATGAAATGTGAGTCGGAACTCATGAGGCATACAAAATAGTGGCTTAAGTTGAAATTAGAGAAGGTATGGAAAAATTCATGCAGTTATAACAGTACAATATTACAGATTGCAGTCCTTCACATTCTCAAAGAGAACATTAAATTAATGGTAACACCACAGCAGTAGTATTAGTGTTATATTTAAATAAATAGATTTTTGTTAAGAGGGTTGCTTTAAGCCTTCAGTATTAAACAATCCAGAAATACTGCTTTCTTTGATTTTTCTATATACGTTTGTTCTGTTTTCTATGTACATTTGTTCTGTCCTGCAGCGTATTTGAAACAGTTTCAATAGAAATAACATTTTTAACCTATATTTTTGCTGTCTATAGCATAGCATAACACTGATCATATAACTATTCATTTTATTTTTTACCATTATGCAGACAGATTGTCATTGCCTTCCCATCCTTTTTTATACAGTCAAAGGCAAAGGTTTGCATACATTTAAGACAAAAAAACTGTTATTTATACCAATATAATTAATGTACTGTGTTTCACAGTAACAAAATAGTTCATGTTAAAATATTAATAGTAAAAATGATATTGTTCAAAACATTCATTTCTGAATGTAATATTAATATATAAGGAATAAAACAGTGCATGGCCATTATACCACAGTGCCAGTGATTTGCCAATGATTGTAATTTTAATTATTTATCTGTTAATGAACATCATACTTTTTAAACATTTATAATTACATTTGATGTTGTGAAACGCCCGTGAGACAAGTTCATGTTATCACTTACCTTATACTATAGCAGCTATAAACATTCGTTTCATCACCAGCCTCTTCAAGACACGGCTTGTCATGTAACAGAGAAACTGGCAAGCACAAACTCCTCGATCCTGAAGACCTTCCCCTTTTTGGCAGAAATCTTGCTGACGGTTACAAAATGTTGACACTGGACACTCCTTCGAAAAATGTTACATAAATGTCTCTTTAGAGAAAGTCATATACGTTTGCCTCTGTTAAATAACACATTTTTGCATTTATTATTAGGCTTAGATTATATAGATAGTCCCTCTGAATGAGCTGTTACTACAGAAACGAACAAGCACGTTAATATAAACCTGTGATTTGACTTTCAGCCAGCACTACTGTCAGAGCCGTGTTGTTATAGAAAATGAATCAACACCTTCTGACCAAACATATTTAAGAGTTCACCAGTGCTGTGGTATAATTTCTAAAAACTTGCACACCTTTTGCCTGTATAACTGCCTTCAGCTGCTTTTTTTTTGTATCAGACTAGAGTCTCAGGTGTAATATTCAATCCCTTTGTAGCCCACAAACTGTACAATCTTCCTGAACATGTCATGCACTGCCTTCATAACAGAAAGTCATAGAAAAACCTATTTTTCTGTTGATCCGACTTTATGTTTTGGATTGTTGTCTTGTTTCAGGATACACCCACATTTCATTTTTAACATCTCAGAATGGTACATTTTTCTGGGGGTTACAAACTTTTACACTCAGGTGTAAAATATGTTATTCTCTAGGTGCAGTTTGAAGGTCTAACAGGCCACGTCCAGTTCAACGAGAAAGGACATCGAACAAACTTTACAGTCAGTGTAATGGAGCTTGTTCCGAGTGGACCCAAGAAGGTAAATGACTGGTTTCCAAACACCTACACAATGATTTTTCTTTTTCGCTTGTCAGTAATAGTTGCACACTACACAAAATATATATATATATATTTTGATTTTGTATTTTATTCTTAGACTTACTTTACTCTAGGCTCACAATTGCAGTCGTATTTGTAGCTGTGCAGAATATCTATGTACTTCCTTCAGCTGCCCTTTCAAAGTTTGCCAGTGCAAGTGATTAGCTGTAGCTAGAGCCTCCACCTTATCTCAGGAACACAGCAAGAGTGAAGTGTTAGTCGCTGGAGGGGTGAAAAGGGTGTGCATGCATTTCCAAGTGCTTTCCCTTCTTCTTAAGCGTCTAATATGAATATTTATTATCCTAAAAATAGCGGCACCAAAGTTCCTGCACTATTCCTTTCTTCTGTCTGCAGGTGGGCTACTGGAACGAAAATGAGAAGTATGTGAGCACGGCGACGTACGCCCACACACTCAACGAGACGTTCGGCATGCACAATAGGACATACATAGTCACCACCATTCTAGTAAGTGGCTCTTGTCAGATTCATTACCTCTGATTTAGACCGAATGTACATTTGAGGGCTTAATATAGACAGAATCTAACTCTTTCTGTCAAATCACAGGTCATGTTCCTTGCTATTAACATGTCTCAGGCCTCCTGCATCTTATTTTCTGTGGCAGGTCTAGATTTTATTTCACTGTATGACAGTGAGGTCTGTCCTGTTACCTTTTGTTTACTTTCCTTTGATGCCTGTATCAGAGCCTTTCATTGTGGCTGTGTCTCATCAGTGAAGCAAATCTCTCGGTATTTCTGGACTTACTGCGCTGATTTCACTCTGTTTGAAGGGGTGCAGCTCTCCTCTGAGGGACTTATTAGTTGACAATGTTTGTTAGTAACAGAGATTGCCTGTCTGGAGCTTGCCTGTGTGTATGAAAGAGAGGCAGAAGGACTCTTTCTTTATTGATATCTCTGCCAATATCATTGCAGTCTGCAGGTTGGAATCATGGTAGAAGACAGCATTTGCTTGGTTTCCCTCAAGTCCTAGACTTGGCATTAGAGAGAATGGCTTTGCTTAAGGCTTTTTTTTTTCCCCACCAGTCTACTGCCAGTGAGCGTTGGGAAATGTTCATATTAAAAGCATAAATAAATAATAAACAATTTACTGTGGATAATATAAGTAGACACGATGCAGTAAATATACACTTGCTGACCACTTTATTAGGAATACCTATACACCTGCCTAGTCATGTAATTACCTAATCAGCCAATCATGTGGCAGAAGCACAATGCATAAAATCATGCAGATACAGGTACAAGGGCTTCAGTTAATGTTCACATCAAGCATCAAAATGGGGGGAAATGTGATCTCAGAGATTTTGCGCATGGCATGCTTACTGGTGTCAGGTTTGAGTATTTCAGAAACTGCTGATCTCCTGGGATTTTCATTCACAAACATCTCTAGAGTTTACACAGAATGGTGCCTGAGAATCAGTTTACAATTAAATCTCATGTTGTGTTTGTTTGTTCACTGGTTACTTTCATGAGTCGGGTTACATTTAATGTATAGCACAAATTCAATATTCAGTGTACGGCACATTAGAAGGCAACGAAATCTGGTTACTATGAACTTGGGTAAGTTTAAAATCTTTTCTACAAATACAATTCCTGATGAAAATGTTTGAACATAATTTACATTAGATTAAACTTAGTCACATAAAAGCCTAATAAATAATTTACTGTGGACCTGAATATTTAATTTGCTCAGAAATAAGTTTCATCACCATATTTTTGCTAGTACATTTAAAACTAATGTACTTGGTACCTAGAAATATCAATATTGCATTAAAAGTAAACTAATATACTTATCTCCAATTATACTTGGATATGCTTGTATATCAAAAGTGAATATAATTGTCACTTAGTGTACTTCACGTCCTGTAATAAGCATGTAGTACACTTGAATGAAACTTTTTTTTAAATAAGAGTACCTGAATCCTTTCGAGTGGAGCAGCTGCCCATTAGCAAAAGAATACAAGTTCAAATCTGTACAATACCACAACCATCCATGGCTTCGAGTCCATACAAAAATAACTGGCCCTGGTCTACTTCAACTTTTTGACTGTTGAGTGTCTGAGACCACATGATAAGTGCACCCAGACAGAATTGGCGAGCATGCTGTTTCGCAGGGGAGGAAAGGAAGAACCCTGCTGTCTTTTTTTTTTTTTTTTCAAAATAAGCTGACCGTATTTTCTAAGGGCAGTCCACAGCTGTTACTCACAAACCCCCAGCAGTCGGGCTCATCCCTCTAGTGGAATAGCAGAGAGCTTTAACTGGATGAGTGACTCAAGGGCCAACAGTTTTGCACCACACACAGGCTAGCAGCAGGATGATAGAGCAGTATCCCCCCCTACTTGTTTTACAACCAGCCTTGCATGGCCCTTATAACGAGCGGAAATCCATCCATGGCCCACCGAGGATGCTATTCTGCTCATTAGGAGCACAGTTTGCTGGCCTTATTCGGTGTTTGGGGACATTACACATCCTCGTTTGCAACAGACCATCCTACTCGATTTTACACAGTGAGCATTTTGACAAATCTATTTCTCCTTAAAGTGGGTTCATTACATGTTAAGGATGTTACCTTGTTAGAAAACATGTAGTCAAATTGGTATGGGTCATGAACATCTATATTCACTGCATCCTCCACCCTCAGGAATCTCCGTACGTGATGCTGAAGAAAAATCACGAGCAGCTGGTAGGGAATGATAAGTACGAGGGATACTGCGTGGAGTTGGCCGCCGAGATCGCCAAGCATGTGGGCTACTCCTACAAGCTGGAACTCGTACCAGACGGCAAGTATGGAGCCCGAGACCCTGATACCAAAATGTGGAATGGGATGGTTGGAGAGCTGGTGTATGGGGTAGGTTGAAAACTAAAAGTTCTTGGATTTTGGTGAATATGAAGTTCTTAGGTTAAGGAGCACTACTTTATTTAAACATTTATATATATTTATGGGAATATAAGCTAAAAATATTCAGACCCTATTTCACTAATATCCCTAATAAAGAGAACTCTTTTTCATGTGCAAACTGATAAATTGCATTTTATCAGAGATTCACATGTTGTGGGTGATTTCCAAAAAAATTTAAATAATTATGAGAGAATGTCTCATGCATATAAACATTAGAAGCAATATTTACATTAAATGTTAAATGTTCTTGATTAAAGACTAAAGAAAAAACTGGAACTTCACACATCCACATAATTGTGCATCAAGTATAATGCTGATTATAGGATTATAGAAGAAAAGACACAGCCAAAAATATGACAGGAACGGCAAATAAACGTGTGTAGACGTGTGAGTTGTTTGTTCATGAGCTAAAATATGAATGAAAACCCTTTCATATGCTCTTTGAATGCTATTGGTGTCGGAGGTGGGAACATTTATTGTGGAAAAAAAACTTTATTGCAATAATATTAAGCCCCAATTTTAATAAAATAAGGGTTTCATTTTGTCTTTAAATAGAGGACACAAGCTTATTCAAATTTAATACTTGCCCTTGGGTCGTATTAATTTGCACACACAATCGCCATTCCAGGCTGCACTAAATTACACTGTGGGTGCTATATTAGTCTGTTTGCATAGACACTGCTTGTATATTGTACATGTAAATTATAATGCCCCCACCTGCATATGTATTATGGCAAACATGCTAAATGAAAACGATTTGCTAATTTGTTAATAGAAGCTATAGAAGTCTCTATTGACCAAGGTAGTAAATCAGCTTGCTCTTGGAGTCATTTGGTAGCTTATGACGATAGCCAGTTAAATCAAACCTGAGCAAACTCTTTAGAACTAAAATAGTCATGCAAGAACAATCCAGATTGTTCTTTGTGTAAATCAGGGAAGCATACCGTCTTAATGTGACAATAAGAATTTGTAAAATCTACAGTGGACATTGAGATTCTGCAGTGTTTTCCACGTGTCCTTCTACGTTCGTTAATGGCTAAGCACATCTGTTCTACACTGTTCATTCAAACGTTCCCCTTCATGTTTCCTGGAGGGAGAATTTCTTCATTCCATCTCTCTCTTGCATTGACACAAATCCCTCGTGAAAGGGATAACAGTGCGCCAGCAAAGTGGGCCACAACGAGCCTAGGAACAGACCGTGTAATGTCCGAGCTTTAAAACCAACATCTTGACAAAGATTCATGTTTCTCTAACTGCTCATCATGTAGTATCACTCTGCATTCCAGTCATCTGTACTTAGTCATATGAGCTCCCCAGCAATACCATCCCTTTGTTAATGACTGGCTGATTGGCAGAAACAAGAATGGGAATGATTTGAGGGCCTTAAAACAGACAGGCTTTGCAGATGTTTCATGATCAGAGCCATCGTCTGCCCCATCTTGAGGAGGACAAAAAGCAGTCTCTGAGAGAAGATTTCATTTATATCTCTCTAATGACTTCGAGTGAGGCTGAATCCCAATCATGTATAGCACTGTATGGATTTTTCTTCAAGTGATCTAGATATTATTTGGTGTTATTATTCAGCCTGGACAGTAGTACTATAAGAGGAACTTGTTTCACTCTGAGAGAACAGGCTCTCGTAGCACACACACATGAATCATTCTTAAGGCAATGCAACATTCAGTCTTTTATATGAAGGGAAGACTATAAACGTAAATAATGTATATAACACCGTTCTCACGAACTAAGATTATTTGACGATTTGGAATTTTGACATGTTCAAATGTTGTTGACTGGTGTGTGTGAGTGTGTGTGCTTTTTTGAGCAGCCAGAATGAATTTTAGTTATGAGATTGCAGTAATGTCTTCTCAGATTTTTAAAGGCAAACCCTTTGTCAGGTTGCTTGCTGATATGGAGTATATGCTATTTTGCGTTTGCCGTACAGAAAGCTGACGTAGCCGTGGCTCCTCTCACCATCACCCTGGTCCGAGAGGAGGTCATCGACTTCTCCAAGCCCTTCATGAGCTTGGGCATCTCCATCATGATCAAGAAGCCCACCAAATCTAAGCCAGGTGTCTTCTCCTTCCTGGACCCGCTGGCATACGAGATCTGGATGTGTATAGTGTTTGCATACATTGGCGTCAGTGTGGTCCTGTTCCTGGTGAGCCGCTTCAGCCCGTACGAGTGGCACAGCGATGACTCAGAGGACGGCGGTGAGCAGCAGAGCCAGAACCGGACGCCGTCTCCTGAAGCTGGACAATCGCAGTCGCAGGGTCAGCATGGCCAGAGCCCCAGCCAGCAAGACAAGCAGGAGAAACCACCTGAGCACACCAACGAGTTTGGCATCTTTAACAGTCTGTGGTTCTCTCTCGGTGCCTTCATGCAGCAAGGGTGCGATATTTCACCCAGGTAAGTTCTTTCAATTTGTATGACTAAGATGGGAATGATAGTTATAAAAGCAATGAAGGCAGTCAAACTCAATAAGAAATGAAAAATTGCACAGTTACGGAAGATAAAACACAATAACATCAAGGTAATAATTTAAAAGTCGCAAACCATCAGTAAATCCAACTCAATTTAAACGAAAAGGGAAACATCAATAAAACAAATGAAACTGAAACAGAAAAGCCAGATAGCAGGGGAAATCGGGACACTGGAGCAGTTAAGAGAGAAAGTAATGAAAGATTTATGAATCATCAGCAGAGACGATATTCCAAATTTGGAGCGTGAGAAGCACCCGGGGACAAGAGAGCTTTGAGGATTTTTTTGGATATTTTGAAAATTTCTGGTTACATATATTAAAAAAAACCTCTTTTTCTGGATTAAACTTTAGATTCCACCAATCCCTTAAACAAGTCTGAGAATCTAGAATATACTGTGGGCAAAACACTGAGCAGGCAGAAGAGTTGGACAAGAAAATACATGTCGTTAAAAAGTGTTCATCTGATGCGGGTTAGCACACACACACCCAGAATATAATATTAGTTACATTTTTCTGTTAAAAATCGCAGATTCTATATGAAAAGGTGGTTATTTCAGCAAACCACATGGACATGTAAGTGGGTGCGTAATTTGAAAGCAAACCTAGTTATCTATCTAAAGTACTGTTTGGATGGGATATGATTTCTGAACATACAGTATATCTCTGAAGTAATGTTTCCAGATATACAGTACTGCGCAAAAGTCTTAGGCACCCTATTTTTTTTTTTTTTTTAGTACAAACCTTGTTATAGATTTTTATTTAATGACTTCTACATTATCGAGTCAGTACAAAAAGGTTTTAGATTTCCAAACATTAGTTTTCCAGCACAAAATTAAATGGTACAGAAAAATGTTTGTATGTCAGTAAAGAAAGGAGCATATATTACAAAAGAGACCACTTTTCAGACAAAAAAGATAATGAAGGCTGCTGGGTTTTGCTGCAAAAATAAGAAGCAAGTGTGACAGTCAAAGTCTCCTGAAGAACTGTGGCTGCTTCTGCAAGATGCTCAGTAACACCTACAGCTCATTTCCTTAAAAATTTCCTTAAAACTGCACAAATTGTACCTGAGACTACTTTTTCTTTTTTTGAAGCAAAGCGTCATCCCACCAAATATTGACTTGTGTTTCATTTATTACTGTTTACTACTCCCTTTTTAATGTAGAAATATTTCATTTCATTATTTTTGAAGGCATCTTTGCTCTGCAGCATTTCTTTGCATTTGCCTCAAACTTTTGCACAGTACTGTACATCTGTACATGAGTACTTCAGATTTAAACCACAGAGCTGGAGGTGGCTTTACACTGTACACATGATCAATTTCATGCATACCACCCACACCTAATTTTAATACAAACCGATTGTTTTGACCTTTATGATAAGTTGCGCTTGAGCATTAGTAGGTCACATGACCATATATATTTTTTTGTAAATCACACAGCAGTGGTAAAGATTACTCAGCGTAGGATCGAGATTTTCATAAAAAAAATTCTGACATGACAGAATCCGGATAGGACTAAAATCGCAGGGATCCTCTTGTAATAATTACATTTCCACATTCCATCATGTGAAACAGATCCAATCCGAATAGGATTTAAGCTGTAGTGTGTTTTGTGTTTTTTTTTATGACATGAATCCATGTCAAGGTCTGTGGTGAGGTGGCAGTTCTGACCCAATTCTGTATAGCAGTGCATGTCGTGCTGCAGCTATGTATTCCCTGACCTTTCATTTCCCACTCTCCTGATCTGAAGCTGTCTCGTCCCTTCGGCTGAACTGACACTTGTCGTGCTATTTTCTCTTGCCGTTAGTCATTATGGAGAGCATTAGCGTGTTGTATGTCTGCTGCATTGCTCGATTGTCTGTTCTCTCCCCTCATTATATCGTGATGGTCTCCGAGCCTCTGGAAGTTCCAGGCTCCTCAACTGTCGTTTGACATTTAGATACGACATATATATATCCTTGGCTTGAGGGGAGAGCTGGCACGACTCAAATTAGATTTTGCTCTCAGTCAGGGACTCGGGCTTCCGTCGTTCTCCTCGTTGTGTGAGCTCAACAGCTGCAGATGATGTTTTCACTGTCCATCTCTGACTGGCTAATTAAGGTTGGACTTGGCGCCAACCAGAAGGTCCTTATGAAAATCTTCACAGAAGCCACTGATTCACTCTTATCGGGCAATTACACAGAGGAGCACATGGAGGAGGATGGATTGTGCTCTGGCCCCCTGTGACCCACAGAGACGGGTGTTACATCAGGTAAATCTGACGGAATGAGAGAATATAGAGCGGGGTGACATGAATCATTTTCTCCCTACTTCAGGTTTTTTTTTATGGAAATCTCAGCACAAACTCTCTGCGGTGGTCTGAGAGGATGATTTGCAAAGCTGTTGCAGCTGCTTATGAATATACTAAATCAGGCTCTCTACATATTCTGCAAGTTTGTTGTGTTGTTTTTACAGTTCAAGCAGTATAATGTTGTATGTATGGAGTCATCAACACTCTAGAGCCCTGATTTACTAAGATCCCAAACAAAGAGCGCTAATTTGCATGTGTAATCAGATAAATTATGTGTGCTGAGGGCGATTTTACAAAGATATTTGCATAAATTACATCATGTGAAAAGAGGGGGAGGAAAAGGGTGGGGAAATTTAGTAGTGAAAGGAAAAAAGCTCTGAAGAAGTCAGAAGTCGTTTTCAGCAAGCGTGAAACTTATCAAAACTGAAAGTTATAGTGCAGATTAAATGCTTGATATTGGTCATAAACCAATACGAAAGCAAAATAAGGGACTGTAGACATGTTCATAAAGTAATGGGCTACTTGCACATACACTTTATAACCAAACATATAACATTATAACCAAAACAGCACTTCTGCTTCCAGCTCGTGCGCTATAATGACGCTGATGTTATTTTACACCCGGTGTCTGCAGAAACTCCTGAAAATGAACCTCAACGATATTCATCATATATGTAAGAACACTGGTAAAGCTCCTGGAGAAAGGCATCAGACTGTATGCTTCATCACACATAAACTATTACGAAAGGAAGAAAATAGCTTTTAATAGTGGCGAACACCTAACTAACGTTAGCCCAACACTATGACTTCATTGTTAGACTGAAAGAAAACAAACGTTAGACGTTGCTGTCTCGCTGTGTCCTGCATTTAGGAGGATATTCATTAAAAGAATTAATACCAGGCCAATATGTGGTACGTGCAATAGTGCTCTAGATATGTGTTACGTGCAAAACCGCAATAGAGTGTTAACGCAGCTGTTAGCATGAAAATTGAATCTTTGAAACCTTATTTGTTTGCTTTGTGAGTCAATGTAGGAAAGTGTCACCCAAAGTGAAAACAGACGTCATGAAAGACGAAAGACGTTTAAACCACAACCCAGTCAACTGAAATAAATGTTTGGAAACATTTGATTACACATATTGATATGCAAGTCATTCAGAGTGAGTTTTCCCTTTAAAGATGGCCAAATTTATGGCATATCTGTGATCTTGTGGCAGATGGTTCCAGTTTTGGGCAGTATAGAAGCTAAATGCTGCCTCACCATGCCTCCTGTTAGGTTTGTGTTCTTCAAGTAGATCCAGATGGATTATGATCTTAAGCAATTGAGTGTTTTATAGACAAGTATAAACACAGGCTTGTACAATATAGATTTTTTTTCCTGCTTCTAATTTACAGTTAAAAAAATGTAATAAACAATTTAATCATCCAGAACCGATAGCCTAAAAAAGACAGGAAAACAAGCATTTCCACCATTTCAGGTTTAAGGAGAGTAGGAATGGACGTAATCATAGTTACCAGCTGTGCAGTCGGGAACTGCTTGTTGGCAGCGGCGATCACATAAACTCAGCTGGGTGATGGGTTTTTAACTATTCTGCAGTAATGTATAGTAAACAGTAAAACAAAACACATAACAGTACATTTTGCGATATAATCCTTTTACAAATTATTTGTCTTATGTCCACATGGCCATGACCTGCTGCTCAAAGCGTTGAACACGTCTGAGTGCTGACTGGCACAGGAGAGCAAAGCAACAAAACAAAACTAGCTTGTAGGCGGTGGCAGTTAACTGAATAGGAGAGTTCAAAGCCCCTGCGTAAATCGTTCCAGGATAATATGTCGATTGGCCCATCTTCCATTTTGTTAGGGAGAAGAAGACTGCTCTTTTGGTGTGTTTTTGAGCAATAACTCATACTAGCGTACTCTGATGTTAAATTGTGCAGCGTCCACACAAAATGCACAAATCAGAGTAAACGTCACTGGATATCGTGGGAGTGTAAAATCATGTAGAGATGATTAAATTGTTATTGCACAAGCCTCTAGCAACACTTTCAAATTGATCCTGTAACTAACTTGTATCATGATAATATGGCAAACCACAATAAGATATTAATATTGTAATAGGAAAAGTATTGTGATTTGAAAATATCCAATATCTACACATCAATATTTTATCTCCTGTATGAAACTCTGCAAATCTGTACCATCCATTTGAAGTACAAAAGTGTTTGTCCTTGATAAATGTCAGGCCTGCCACTCAAAGTGTTCACCGCTCACAAGGTAATTCATGTCAGCTCATGCACACATGGGCTTTATAATCTCAAAGAAAGACCCTTTCCCTCTGGCTGTGTTACTTCAGTTAGCCTGTCTGATTTCCAGAGCAGCTGTTTAATCTGATAAGGCACATGAATGGATTTCTTCTCCTAGCACTGATCAAGGTGTAACGGTAAAAGAAGAAAAAAAAAAACAGGCTCTTTGCTCCTCCTACTTGTCCTTTTCTGAGACAGACCGCAAATGGCGCAGCGACGAAGGCAATCAGGGCCATTTTGTCTCGAAGCTGCTTTAATGCGAGGTTGTGAGAAGGTGGCGGAGTTGATTAGCTGGCGCGTGCTAAGGCTTTGGCAGAGATCTGCTGTAGCACAGCCGAACGGAGCGGACTGGCACAGTTCTACTAGTACGACACTGCTGCAGATGGAGATGCATTATATCAGTGACTTCTTCGAGATTGTTCCACGTCCCTTTTCTGTTGTTGTTCATGCTTCAGGATTTTCGGTGGCTTATCTGCTACATGCTGACATTGTCACATGCGCTGTCGTCTTCACCAGCGCACCACAGAACGCATTGCGAGACAGCAGGTGTCTCTGCACACAGGCGTGTGGAAATAGGGTTTACATGGCCGGAGCCTCTGTTGGCCTGCGTTCATTTCAGTAGCCTCTCCAGATATGTGTTCTTGCTTGCAAATCACACGGGCTGATATTAGGTTATGCAAATGGACCAAGCCCGATGTTAATGGTTTCAGCAATAAACAAAACGGTTCATGCAGATTTAAATGTCAGAGTTGCACACTGACACACAAGGAACCATTGTGACAGAGAAGGTCTCGATTTATATGATTTATTGATTCCGACTAAAGACAATACCGTGTGATTTATGGTAATGTGCGCATACATTACATTATTAATCTAGATTGTTCTGACATTTTCACACGGTGAAGCATTACGTGGGCATTATCATAACAGTGCAGTGTGCAATAATGTGTGCAGCAGCACCATCAGAATGAATTGCATCACTCAAATACAATTTTTTTTTTAATAATATTAACCTACTCAAAGGCAAAGCATACCCCATGTTCTACTTTCAGTTGCCTAAGCCTGATATAAGTTTGTGTAAATATGCCTGTGCTAAACCTTGTGGTTAACTGACCCATTAAAAATTACGTTCCTTTGTTGATTTTTTAATTAAATATAAAAACAAAGAAATTAGGTGTTATAAAAATTTGTTAACAATTATCAAAAGGCTCTTACTGGAGTCATTTGTTTTCTATAGTAACAATCTAAATGGAACTAAATCTATATCCATCTGTAAAGCTGTGTTGTGTTTTGTGACAATTGCTCTTTTTTTATTGAATTGAATTGAATTGAATTTCCCTAGTGGCTGAATCTCAAATGAAGATCTGTTCAGCTTATAGTGCACTACATAGGGTCTTAATTGCCATTATATACCCTATGTAGTGAGCATGTTTAGTGAACTAGGTAGGCATTTGGCATTTGATTTTTGGCAACTGTATTGGAGGGGCTTAAATAAAAGATTCTTGTGTAAAGATGACTTGAAGGTCACTTAATAAATGTAAATCCTAGCTCAAACGTTCTTTTCTGTAACAAAGCAACACAATTTTCTATATGTATTATATAGTTTATGCCATATGAATACATAGTGTAGAGCTGCTGCTAATGTTCATTCTGTAAATCCTGTGCCATTATCAGAGATATAATGTACTCTATTTACAGTAAAAAAGTACAAGCCATTAGCTAGCTGAGTGAGTTAGACTAGCTAGCCAGATTGTTTGATGTTTTACAGTATGAAAGCTTTGTATTAAACTTAACATGTCACTGCGATGTTCGTTAGTGATTGCATGTTGGGTTAAATATAGTATCTACAGCCTGTAGGTAACACTCAGGATAATGTTTGAAGGGCATCTTTGCTCACTAGCTAAAAACATGTAAGAATTAACAAGATCTAGCTAGCTGTCTAACAAACATGCAGGCCAGTTAATGTTACCTTTCGAATGAAACTGTTGAAAATGGGGGTGGTGTTCACTTCACCATAGCTCACTTGGTTAGTTAACATAATTGCTCAATAATGCATTTCTCACATGTCTTAGCAACAAGCTAGCCAGTGGACAACAGTAAGTAGCTTTAGCAACAACATAGTTAGTTAGCGAGACAACTGTAGTTGTGACAACTGTAAAAAAAAAAAAAAAAAAAAAAAGTAATTTGTGAGGTAATTACTAGTTTCTCACCAGATGACTTATGTTGCATTCGATGCGAAGCTGCAACCACCGAAAACAACCCCTCAGCTTACAATTTCAACTCGCCCACTTGGGATAGTCTTCTCAACTACCAGTTCCTTTCTTCTTTACGGAGTGACGTCAAATCAACATGGCTGCTTACACTGCGTACAGTGTAAAGTCCCCCCTTCTCTACTTTAAATGAAGTTTATAGCAGTATTGGCTTTATTTCAGTTAATATACAGACATGGTACTTGGTTAAATTCGTAACATTGACCATAATAATCGCTGTTTTGAGAAGGTAACCATCAACATTAGAGTCGTTGCTCTAACTGACTATGTTATTGTTTACACTACTAGCTATTGTCTAGCTATAAAATACTACTGTATATATAAAAAACTTAATTGTACAGTTGCTGGAAGTACAGTTGCTTCAGCAGGAAAAGTGGATTTAGCATGATGTAAATACTCCTTTAAGATACAGCATGGTCTTTAAGATTGAACTATGTTACCTTTATTTTACAGAATGAAAGATACATACCTAATTGCTGAAGGTCCCGTCTCAGAACTGTCAAAGAGCCACTACTCATCTTTTGAGCAAGGACTGTAACCCTTAACCTCTAAGCTGCATGCTTTTTGTCTTGCAAGGCGTTTCGAATAAAAGTGTCCACCAAAATGAATAAATGTAATGGCGCTGGAAGAAAAGAGGTTCCTCTCAGCCTTGAGCCTTCAGATCATGTCACTTCAAGGATAGTTCTGTGTAAAATAGAAAAGCCATTACCTGAATATGAATTGGTCCTTAAAGATGTGCCTAGAAAGATCGGAATATCGGACAGGCTTGACCTTGTGGGGAATTTTAGCTTGTTCCAATGAGGAAAATAAAAAATATAAATAGACAGACAGACAGACAAACAAATAAATAAATAAAGTGTTTCCTGTTGGTAACTAAGGTAAGGTTAAAATTAGATTTAGGTGTAGGCATACTGTGTGTGTGTGTGTGTGTCTGTGTGGTTTGTAATCCTTAGGAACTGTTACACACAGTGCATGTTTGTGTGTGTGTGTTTTATATCCGTGTTATGCCCTACCACACAGACACACTGTTGATTCGGTTCTGCTTCTCATATGCTTACATATTCAAAAATATTCACACCCTGTTTACACACCACCATTCACACATACACATTAGCTTCACACACACACACACACACACACACACAGAGCAGCCCAGGGCCTTTCTCGTTGCAGAGGTGACCCTGCCACCACCAGCGTGTGGGCATGTTCAGCGCTGTTAAACACGGCCGGCTCTCCAGAGAGGACAGCTTGTCACAGCACTTGATGTTTTTGCTTTCACGATGTCCATAATGGTAAAGACACCAGTGAGAGTCTGAAGTACATGAGATGAATATGAGCTGAAAGGGTGAAGTACTGTGTCTCCATGGAGTTTGTATATCTTATTAAAAACTTAAAAGCTTTTGGGTTTGGAGTATCAAAGTGACCCATATTCTGAGGATTAGTTACTCCATTAATTAATTGCTGTGATTCATTAGAGGGTTTAAGCGGTGAGATATGCTGGGTTTAACTGATCTGTGGGAGCATTGCCACATTGTAATGTATGTGTCAGATACTGAATATCAGGTAGTGAAGACCCTGTCAAAATTATTTTTCTAGATTACTACTATTAGCTACATGCAAAAGAGAGAACGATGTTGGCCTTAACATTTAAGAGATTTCTGATTTTTATGCCTCCGCTACTGAGGGGTTTTTGGTTTGTCCATCCATCCGTCCTTCTGAGATTCTCATTAGCGTGATATCGCAAGAACGAGTGCTGGAATGTTTGTACGTTTGATAAGGGATCATCATTGTAAGCAGTAGACGAAGTGATTCGATTTTGGAATTGATCCAGATAGGGTCAAGGTCACAGCAAGGTCAAATTGTCTGAAATAGTTTAGCTTCAGTAGCTTCCTTCATATACTCTGAAGTATTTTTGAAGAGTATTTCTGGCACACAAATTAGTACACTGTACATCATACAAATTATTATGCTGTACAAATATCACAGTGTTGGTACCATATTGTGAACGTATTTACTTGGATTGGGTTTGACATGGAGACACGATGCCACCATTTTTGCCAAATCAAACCTCTATACGTAGCCCACATAACATTCTCTAATATGGATTTTTCACAACACGGCCCATTGGACAAATGCTACGATAAAGCTAGTTGAAATGAAACCCTTAAATATAATAGAATGGTAGGTCCTTATGTTTTAGAAGTTTCAGAGTATCATCAGGATTTCTTTTGTTTTAAATTTGTTTCGAAGTCCTCAAAAAATCCACCTCAGTAAAATCCACCCTCTGAAGGTTTAATATACCTAAATATTTATTCACAGCTTTTAATTTTTTACACCCCAGGTTAGCCGGTTCATAAGTCCGACCATGTATGTGGATCAGGCACCTTTGCAGCTTTTTTAAACAAAATAAATCTAAAGTACTACTAATAAATTTGTTTTAATGAGGGATCATTCTTTATGTGCTTGTGGGGATCATCATGGATATGGAAACAAAAGGCAGCTGAAGTAAAAGTAAGCAAAAGTGATGGTGCAGAACAAGATGCTAAAAGTAAGGCATGCGTCATCGCAGTTTCTGAAACTTTTTGGTCCATCACTCAGAAAGATTCAGCCCTGTACCTTTCATGTGCCTTCTTGGATTTTAAGGACTCTGAGCAGACACAGACGAGCAGAGCAAATCGTGGAGAGAAGAGACTGTAAGATACATGACTGCTTTGTGGAGTAGTTACGCAAGCTAAGAAAGTCTTTTTTTTTTTTTGATATTGGTATTCACATTGTTCTATTTGTGTTATGTTGTTTAACGTTTGTAATATAGGCTACTTTTTTAAGCCCCCGTGTCTGGAGCAAATGTTTGTTGTGAGGTTGGTCTTGTGAATCTTGTGAAGCTTAACACCTCAGAAATCACATCTTATAGCTGCAATCCCTTGTTGCACCACAGTCGTCATACCTACGCTATTAGCCCTCTATGACGGCATTCAGCAGTATTAAGTTAAGTGTTTGGAGCACTTTTGTGTCTGTATGTTCCAGGACTTTTTCCCTCCCTGTCCATTTGCTGGATCACCTCTCACTTGGTGTTTTACAAATTAAGCACTGAGTGGGAATTAGAGGTATGCGACGTCAGGTAGCCCAGCCATCAATATTAGCAACGTGCCTACATCAGCTCCCCACTTTACTTCAAGGACAGAAATTAAAAAATGACTTCTTTCTCGCTCAGTCAGCCTGTTTTTCCCATGAGCGACCATGAGCAAAACTGCACATTTTACATTTATACTTACACTCTTATCCAGAGCGGAGAGGGTTTCCAGAAGCTTATTTGACTGTGCTTAACGTAATCAGTCTCAAATAGCATTGTTTTGCACAGTAACTGCACTGTAATGATGTTCATAGAAGGTCAACAAAGTCATCATTACAATTCCTCCAAAATGAACTACACCAGCATGTAGTCATCTACCTCATATTTATTTTTCTAATAAAAGGGGCAAAATGAACAGAAATGAGCAGAGATGTTGGACTACAATAATATCTTTTCATTTCAGTTTTAATCAGTCATCCTAGATACGTTGCTAGTTCTGTAAAATGTTGGCTTCTGGTTGGTTAGCCAGTGGTTTAGTTAGTATGATAGTAGGTAGTTAATTGCAAGTAAAATAAAGCTCATTTTACATTTGAATCAGTACAGCACCACTTCTGCACAGTTGTAATGCTACGCTATTTTATGTAGCTTTTTAAAGTAGCTTGAAGTCACAAAGCAGCAGTCAAGCTCAAACCGAAATCATACCTTATTTTGCTGTTTTCTATACATGCCATTGCAAGCACTTTGTCTTGTTAGCTGCTTTTCTAGCACTAGCGCTAAATTCTAAATTTAAGAATTGTTTAACATTTGAAACCATTTTAAGGCTTTAGCATGTTCAGTGTTTAGGATTCTTTCCCTGACCTCCTAAATATTGCCTATTTGAGATCTCTAAATGGTACCATTTATTTATTTGTTTGGTTATTTAGTTACTTGGTTAGTTAGCTAGTTATTTTCCTTATTTATTTATTTGTTTGTTTGTTTGTTTGTTTGTTTGTTTGTTTTGCTAGCTTGAATGCTTGTTTTTATTTATTTATTTATTTATCTATTTATTTATTTATTGTCTTGCTTGCTTTCTTAGTTTTGTTTTATTTATTCACTTATTTGTTTGTTTGTTTGTTTATTATTTGTTCATTTATTTATTCATTTCTTTATTGTTAGTAGACATGCCATCATATTTCCTAACAGTTTATAATGCCAAAGAAGTTAGTCCACTGCAACCTACTTCCGAGAGATCCATAAGATTGCAGAGTTGCTATAATTTGTGGAAACCTGCTGTTCGACAACACAACCCCTTTTTGTTCCCGTCAGCAGGGTGATGCTGCATGACTGACAGATTGGTTTCTTTGGATGGAGACACAAGTGCACTTGTGCTCTCTCAGTAGCTGAGCTGAAAAAAGACACAGACTGAGAAGGAAGGCAAGGAGAGAGAGAGAGAGAGAGAGAGAGAGATGTGAGGAGTGGATGGAGGCTGTTAGCTGTCAGGAGCAGAGTGGAGAAGAAGGCTATGGTTCATTGTTTTTTTGCCTCCTTTTGGCTGGCATTATCAGTGTTGCTCGGGCATGCTCCCTCTCTCCCCTGCTCTCCTTCTCTCTTTCTCTGTCCCCCTCTCTCATGTCTGACCTCATTTTGCTTCTTCACTGCATTGTGTTGGAGGGGTTGAAGGCCTGAAGTGAGGAGTGATAAAGGGAAATCTTTCCAGAATAATGATTGCCATAAGACTTTGGTATTAGGTCTGTGGGTGAGGATTTTCTCTTTAGCAAATTTCAGCTTTATGTGTGTGTGTGTGTGTGTGTCCAAGCAAATCCTAAATAGGATCCTTCTTATCTGTGCTACTTAGCATGAAACAATGTACTCATCTATTTTTACCCTCGTGTGTTGTCTTTTTGTCCCTCAAAATCTCTCTCTCTCTCTCTCTCTCTCTCTCTCTCATTAAGAGACCTGAGTCTCCTTTTAAACACAGAAAAAAAGGCCTCATGTGTTTTGACACCATTTCTTCTGGTTCCCTGAACATTTCAGCATCTATTGTTCAACTTGCTCAGGTGTTTTATGATTTACACCTTTAGATGAAGTGTAAGAAGTGTGTGGACTCTAATGCATATGACAGTGAATAAATAACTGCAGTATGACTGAGGAGACGTCTCAGATATAGCCAGAGGGTATGACTGATTTCCTTTTCATACATTTAAACAGGTTTCAGCTATAGTACAGGTTTATCACTGTGGCAGTATTCTCTTATTATAACAGTAAACTGGTTTGCACAGTCCTAATTTATGTATTTCTTACGTTTGTTAGTATGTTTTTGTCATACTATAGTTTGTTGTTCTCATGGTTTTAGATCACTGTCTGGTCGTATAGTTGGAGGCGTCTGGTGGTTCTTCACCCTCATCATCATCTCCTCCTACACGGCCAACCTGGCTGCCTTCCTGACTGTGGAGAGGATGGTGTCACCCATAGAGAGCGCAGAAGACCTGGCCAAGCAGACAGAGATCGCCTACGGCACCTTGGATGGAGGATCGACCAAAGAGTTCTTCATGGTGAGAATTCTATCAAATTTATTTAACACTTATTCTCACACTTAAGCTCACTCTACAATATCACAATATTACATTTTTACATTATTCAGAATGAACAGATAATGTGTTCTAAACGAATAACAATACAGTTAAAATATGGGGCGCACTATTTTTTTTAGAACGTAGTGCATGTGGCTGAGACTAGACTGGGTTCCTGTGGGATGGAACAAAAAAGCATTCTTTTCTTTTTGTTCGTTTTTTTGTTTTGTTAGTATTTTCTATTTCAGTGGCCAGACATGAAGCTTACAGGACAAACAAACACTATGTTCATTAGCACGAACATACAGCGTTCATTCATTCATCCTTAGTAACTGCCTGGTCAGGGTCTCAGTAATTTAAATTCGATGACTATGTTGGTTATAGTTTTGGGAAACAGGACCAACTAAATTAGTTAGAAAATATTACAGGTATATACAAACAAACAAACAAACAAACAAACAAACAAACAAAAAATAACAGCATGAGCGGCACACCTCTTGTTGAGACCAATTCTGAACTCTGAGTGATGTAGCTGACGTTGAGGAACTGCTGGCATTTCTACCTCTGAATTTTTCCAGTGCTACCTTCCAGTTTAAGCCACGCCCACCCCATGTTTAAATCCGAATATAGATACAGATCTGGAAAGCAGCATTATATTACACCACTATTACATTACAAAGATTTTTAAAGTTTTTTTCTCTGACATATTAAAGGTTTAATAATCATTTTTGCCCTCAGAGATCAAAGATAGCCGTGTTTGAGAAGATGTGGTCCTACATGAAGTTTGCAGATCCCTCAGTGTTTGTAAAGACCACTGATGACGGAGTGGCAAGAGTGCGGAAGTCTAAAGGGAAATACGCTTATCTTCTGGAGTCCACCATGAACGAATACATCGAACAGCGCAAACCCTGTGATACCATGAAGGTGGGCGGAAACCTGGACTCCAAGGGGTATGGGGTTGCAACTCCTAAAGGTTCTGACTTAAGGTAAAAATGACATACTTACTAACCAGTATTAAAGTGATGTTTGATTTTTTTGTATAATGTCATATAATCTTGAAAACTGGAGAGATTACCCTGGAAAACTTGCAGTTTGGTTATTTCCAAATGACATAAAATTTTGACACTTGGATTCTCATGTAATGATAACTCTGAAAGCTGTTTTCAGCTATGATTTCCTGAGTAGCCTCTCTACACTTTGATAATTTGGAATATTTGTGACTGTCCTCATCTCTGGTCCTGTGAAAAACCACTATTCATGATACCTATTTCTATCCCTTGTGTCTTACATTTTCATATGTTAACATGCCACATTGACGCTCTTCTGTTTGTTGATTCCTTCAGGATTCACCCCATGATGTCACTCCATCCCATTTCATCGCTACCACATCAATATGCTGAACTGTCACTGACGTTCAGCTGGACATCATTTTCACAGACATTATGCAAATTGATAACACGGCTAACACATTAACGTTAGCGTAGATTTTATCTGAAAGGGGGCAGAATTTTTTTAAATTTGTCACAAGGCTTCATTTGTTGACCATTACTGTCATTCATGTCTCCTCACCAAGTCTTTTTCTTTGTAGTATGTTGTTTTCCATCAGATACTGTACTTTCTGGACAATAAGTGTCTGCACTGTAAATCAGCACCGCTTTAAAGACGAAATAATGTATCAGGCGATTTTATTTTACACACTGGGACGTCAGAGTCCTATAGGTGTAATCTAGCTTAGTTAGTGTTACTCAAGTTCATCACTCTTGTTTCCAGAGCTGAAGCGTTTGCTACACTCCTTATCTAGAGGTTTACATCAGGACTGGAATCCCGTTGGACCAAACAAAAAGCATCAGGAGTGGGGCGGTTTTTGCTTTCACGCCATCGGGACTGGGATAGACTAGATAGACAGCTTCCAGGTTTTCAGAAGGGCCATGTAGATTACCATGGGAGCGTATTTCATTCATTCATTCATTCATCTTCAATAACTGCTTTATTCTGTCTGCTGGTCATGGTGGCTTAATGTTTTTTTATTGTGCGAAACAGAACCAGCTAATTTCGTCAGAAAATATGGTGGGGAGGTGCAAACAAAAATAACTGCGGCAGAAACGTGGGATTGGTCGTAATTTCTTTGAGAAGATTCATATTTCTAAACAAAGGGCCTCATTTATCTTTTAGTAAAGTTGTATGTAAATGTTTTTACATACGACTAAAAATTAATTCCCTTCAGATTTACAAAAAGTTCAGTAATGTTTAAATGCCAGATTCCCATGAAGTACCAAGCACATTCACGGCACAGCCGATTCACATTTAGTGACGCTCACAAAACTCCATAAAAGGCAAAGAGAGCTCACAAAAAAACAAATAATAGCTAAACTACAAAAGAATACCTCCTAAATGTGGTGTGAGCTAAATCTTCAATAATGCAGCTCAATCACTGCGGCAAGTCGGCTACTATAGACACACGTTAACTCTACAGACTTTTATGGGGTGCCATGACTTTTGTCCCAATTGAATGGCTAGTCTTATTTGCCTTAAGTTATGGATTTGTTTTGGATTCTTTCTTTCAAGTCATTAATATGAAACGATCAAGATTCACAAAACTGTTCAATTAAAATACATAACAAATCACCAAAAAAAAGTTTCACATTAGTGAGTTCTTACCGTATACGAAAATTTACACAAACACAGGAGCTCTCATAGGATACAAACACTTTTCCGAACTAACGGGATTTTCAGCAAACCACATTTCTCATGGAAATGCTTCTTCATATTTTGTTTGATGAATAAAGCCCAAAATCCTCACATTACAACGTTTAATGCTGAATTTTTGTAATTCACTCGTTGGCTAGTGTGACTTTTGTTGGTCCAACCAGTCCTGTCACGATTTTTGAGGATCAAATTTTATGGTAGTGCCATGCTAAAAGTGCGCTATATCATAGCCTTCCTGTTAGCCAGGCCTACAGTAAAAACATTAATAAATAGGCACTTGCTACAGGGCAAAAGACACGTCTTATAGTCTGGAAAATGCAGTACTTTTTTTCCTCTCCTATCTGCCTGTTACTCTTTCTGCCAAAGCAGTGAATTTCAGAAGCTAATGCTCATGAATGTAGTCTGGCTTTCTGTTAGTCACCCATAAGCCGACCTCTTTTGAACCCCCCTGTCACACAGAGGGAGGGCTCAGAAAGAGAGGTTTTACTGAGAAAGACACTGTTGCCTGGGAGCAGAGCAGACCCACGGTCTGTTCGCTTTCCTTCCCAGCGGCACTCTCTGCCACGCAGTGGAAGGGCTTCCCTGTAACAGCGCCGGAGCAGGAGCACATGAAGACTGGGTAAGGGTGGAGCTGGCGCATTAAGAATGCTCTGGCACAATTCACAGAGCATGCAGGATTTCATAAAGAATGGATAAGTTGTCCTTTGGCCTGTTGTAACGTGATAGCAATTTGACAACAAAAATCAAACTGACAATCTAACCAGCTTAAATCCAGAGCATTGCTAATGCCTCCTCTTCCCTTCCTAAGAATCCATGTCTTGCTTGGTAAAATCTGGTCACACTACATTTTTTTTCCTGAACATCACACAGCACAAGACAACAAAAAGGTCTTGTAGAAACAGGCACACAATCAGATCAGTTTGACTTTTATTTTATTTTATTTTTTTATTTTTAAGATTGACTCACGTTTCATTTCCTACAACCTCTGCCTCGCTGTCCCATTCTCACCACTGACGCTGACCCCAGTTATTTTATTATCATTTCAAGAAACCGAGTAAACCTGGCAGTGTTAAAACTGAACGAGCAGGGACTGTTGGACAAATTGAAAAACAAATGGTGGTACGACAAGGGCGAGTGCGGCAGCGGGGGAGGTGATTCCAAGGTCAGCCCCAGTATGAGCTATCCAGCGGGTAACCACCACGGTGGAGGGGTAACCGGCAACTACGCACACCAAACACTCTGGCTACACCCGTAGACCTGTACTCATGCAGTATGGGGCTGTACGCTAGAACCAATCTGGATCTGACAATGCATTAGCTTTCAAAAAGTATATTTCTGATTGAATGTTTTGATATAGGAAAAAAGATGTCCTTATCCGAGTGTTTCCACCTTTTGCCGGTTACCCAAAGTGATATAGTAATACACATCTTGCACTAGGGAGAAAGGCAGCAAAGCTAGATGGAGTATTAATGCATATCACTTTGGCACTGACACATTACTCAGACTTGTGATTAAGCTATTTTTTTCCCTCTTTTTTTTCAATCTAGCTGTAGACATGTAGAACACTAGTACATATTTTATAGGTGTGTGTTTACTTAAATGCTGAATAACATAAGATAACATGGGTAATGTTATTTATGTTATTTCCCTGGTTGAAGAATCCCCGTAAACCTAGCGGTGTTGAAGCTCAATGAGCAGGCCGTCTTAGACAAACTGAAAAACAAATGGTGGTACGATAAAGGCGAGTGTGGAAGCAAGGACTCCGGAAGAAAGGTTAGTTCCCACACTGGTGCTTTGCCTCACTTTAGTGAACAAGCCTCAGAGCTTAATCAAAAAGCTCTCTCATCCCCACCCCTAGTACACAGCAACTGCCTGCGCTTTGTCTCCAATCTGCCCTTTACCTAAACACAACCAGCACACACACATACACACACAAGGGTTAAGGCTGTGTCATCGTTTACGGTAATGACATTTTGAAATACAGTAGGTAGGTGTGTGGTAGATAAGCACCTCAATAAACATAGCTATTTGCAGATTTTCACACCATGGAATGTTTAAGTCTTGTGTACTGTGCTGTCAAATGACCCAGTGGCCTTCATTTGTATTCACATAATGTGCCAGGAAAGAAGCCCAAGCACAGAAAAGGGGATTTCTGCATTAATACACTGGTTATACAGAGGTGCCAATATTTACGGTTTAGCTGTAGCATGTCCGATTTTTGACTTCTTGCAGTGGTAATACAGGAGATTACTGAAAAATACGCTTTTCTGCTTTTTCAAATCAGCAATCAGACTAAACGTGAATAAAACTCTGCTGGCAGAAAAACAGTTCACTAAAGGGGAAAGGACGTAGGATGTTAAAAACTTTCATTTGCTTCTGAAAGCGCATTTGCTTCTTTTCGCTTCCTGGCGCCTTAATCAAGGTCAGATTTGACCTGTGAAGTCACGAGCCACGGTCTTGTTAGCCAATAGAAAAGTGTGCAAGACTGTGGTCTGTATGGTCGGTAAAAAAATGGTGGAGCTAGTCATTAAGTAGCAATCGCATTAGACTTAGACTTAGTCATGCTGTATATTTCTTACATCTGAGGAAAAATAATTGCCATGTTTTGTGGGTTTTTGTGGTAAAATTCTTTTTTTCTCTTCACTTGCTAGGATTTTCTTGTTAGCATTGTTGGCACCTCTGATACTGATAATAACGGATGAATAAAAAAATCATACAGTTATAATGGATTTGTAGAAGCATAAGAGCTCTGGGTCCAATGTTAAGTCACTGTACACAAGGGTTAAATATTCTATTTATAGCCAAATTTGTCATTCAGATTATGTCTATTCATTAAAACCAGACTCTTCTACAATTTCAGATATTAGTAAAGTGTCACTGTATAGTTGATGTCCATTGACTACCAAGTTATAACTCATAAGCGCTATTTATTTAATCAGAGATGCCTATGCTTATTCCTAGAGATCTATCAACCTGCAGAGTTTTGTTCCAACATACAACTCTATTATTTCAATGCTTCAGAAGACCTTTATTAGATCAGAGCCTCATTCTTTGTTTGTCAATTAATTAATCTTAATAAATTATTGATAATTATTGATAATTGCAAAATATTTAATTCCAACCAAGTTACTTTGGCCTCTTTGACCACACCTGCAAAGTTGATTAGAAAAAATGGTCATAATTGTGCACTTCTGTGTTGAATGGAAAAGTCATATACATTCACTGGCCACTTTATTAGGAAAATACTTGGACAGATTGTAAAAAGATGTTTTTCCAATCTTCAGATGTCCAGTTTGAGTGAATCTGTGCCTGCTGTAGCCTCTGAGTCCTGTACTTGGCTGATAGACGTGGAACCTGATATGGTGTTCTGCTATTGTAGCAGAATCTACCTCAAGGTTCAACCTTGTGATGCTTTTCTGCTCACCACGGTTGTAAAGATTCAAGATTCAAGATTCAAAGAACTTTATTAATTCCAGGGGGAAATTGCTTTGCCATGTTACAATTGCTCTCAAGA
>CM075017.1:4492100-4505152 GCA_037576675.1 Pangasius sanitwongsei | reverse complement strand
CCAGGAGTACATGGACCACTAAATGGCAAAACCCCTCTGCCTCTCCCCAAATGATAGCCACCAAAATTACTGGTATCGTTGTTATTAATTAATAACATTTATTAATTACCTGCATTATTAATTACCATGCTAAAAAAATTGCATTCACAACTGAATAAGTGATTTGGCACTTAGATTTTACAGCTCTAATAAATCGATCAATTACTTAAAACATTTGAGGCACTGTCAAATCAAATCAATGTCCGCTTAGTACGTCGTAATCTTACTGGTATAAAAATACCGAAACCTTAGTCCATGCGTCGCCTCGGTGAAGCGGAAGGATGGTGAAGTCCGACGTCTCTTAGTCTGTGCAGCAACCTCGGGAGTTCGGCAGCCGCTGAACAATCATCCGGGTCACGGCACCAGTGTAACAGTATGATTCTGTGGTCTGCGTTGTGTGGGTTTATTAGCGAAGAACGACAGGAGAGCGCCGGATCGGGTCTGCATAGAGAATGTATTTTTATATAGACAGATCGTCACGACAGCTTCAGCTCACACACCAGTAACACTCTTCCGTTTGGGAGAGAGGAGGAAAAGACAGCTAAAAGAACGATACAGCAGGTATGGCTGCCTAGACTGAACTACTTTGTTGTTAAAGGAGGGGGGGGTGAAACCATCACCTCCTTACAGACCCTTTTAAAGGTTTTTTTTTTTTTTTTTACAAACACTGGTTTAAACAATTATAGAACAGAATTGAATGCATATAAACAGGAAAATCTAGTAAATTAAAACAATTTTAACCTTGTTACACTTAAATTGAATTCAGTAAATACAACAGCACAATTTATTTGAAAACTAAAAAAAAGTATGAAGTAGGTTATTATGAAACATCACCGGAATTTATACAGACAGTTGAGTTTTTTTTGTTTTTTTTTTAAATAATAAACAATGGTCTAGCCTAGCTGCGATTGCTGTTTTTATTAAACTTTTACATTTTCTTTAGTATTTTGAAAATCAGCTCCTGCTGATTCACTGTACAGTCGATCAGCTCGGATTCAAAGCGTCATACATAAGCGAATTTAACGTGTCACGGCGCTCGCGCTGTCTTGAACTCAGAATAAACCGGTTGCAATAATGATCCATCTTCAAATGGCGCTGACGCGAATCGGCAGAATAAGGCTCCGTTTATTTTAATATACATTTACAATCAAACATACATGATGACAGCTCACATACTTGCATCACGAGATGCGCTTTCTTTGCGTGCCTGTTTAGCTTTTCGCTTAGCAGCTCCCGAGGGATGCATTCGTTTCGGCGCCATCAGGCAGTATGCAGAAGAGTTGGATTTTGTTCATCACTGTACACAGTCTCTTCATGCATTAACTGGTCGTTCCACTTCCGGTGAGTGACACTTATTTTAAATCCAATGGACAAAGAGCCTGGTCTTATGCTGCCCGTCTTGATTGGTGAATGAGTGTATAGGTTTGTTACGGTTATAGAGGCCCAAGGCCCTACGCAATTGCCTGCTCTGCCTATAGCTAGCGCCGGCCTTGTGGCCACCGGCAATCATATCCTAAATATAAGCACTGTGGGGTCAGCACAGCTGGAAAGGGATAAAACCCTCACACACAAACAAAACAGTGAGTTCTCATCAATAAAATACTCAAGGACAGTTCTCATCTATCAACAGTGCCTCCCGACTCCAGTCGTGACAGTGCCAAAGAACCGCCGCTGGTGTACTTTTCTCTCCGTTCGCCATCCTGATTGGTCTTCTGAGACACCACTCAAAAGCAACCAGACCGCTGACAAATCTCCATCTAGAGCAACTTATACTCCAAATTCTCGCTGAACTGTTTAGAGTACTTCTAAACGAAATGAATGTTAAATTGATAAGTTGATGATTTGTTCAGGTCTGGTCTGAGAAATAGCACACAGTGCTAGAAACTTTTTGGAGATTTCATTCATTCTCTGTTCAAAACCTTGTGTGTGCATGTGTGTGTTTGTGTTAGATTAGTTTGTGTCTTTGAATAGTTTAACAAAGTCTCGTCTGATTTTAAAGGCAAGTGTCTTGTGTTTCTGTGCTTATTTAATATTAAAATATTTTGCAAAATTTCCCCCTCTGAGCTGATCTGCTAATTTCCTACATATTTTTTGATGGACAATGTGGGTAGCTTAACCTAAATAGCTAATTTCCCACATATTTTGGTGGATAAGGTGGGCAGCATAATATAGCTAGCTATATAGCATATATTATGTAGCTAATTTCCTACAATAGCAAAAGGAGCACCTGTTCCAGTTCTTGATCCAGATGGATCACAGGCCAGCGTGACAGTAGTACTTGTCTGTTAAGTTGACAGTAATCAATTGTTAGGCACCATTTACCACTAGGCTTCAAGAAAGGCCATAAGTGTGAATTGTAAGTGCTGTTCACTCACAGATAATCTGCTTTTCTAACAGTAGAGCTAGGATCTCCTGAATTTGCACACTGAGTTCAAGGTCATAAAAGTTGTGAGCAATGAGGTGGCCCAAAGTCATGCGAAGGGGAATACGTATATCTCCCCCTAAGGTATTTTGAACTAAGAGATAGGTGGAAGGATTGTTCACTTCAAGCAGTAGAGTGCCAGAGAGAGAGATAACCCAAGGTTGTGGAACTGGTAAGATGGCTGGAAAAAGCTGAGAATGCTACTTAAAACATGACCCTTCTTTACATTTAGCTGCACAGGAAAGGTTGTCCTGGCTGGTATGACTGTCAAATTCATTCACCACCTGGCATGCTTCTGGAATTGTTTGAATGCATGTTTGTATGGCTTGAGGGCAATACACTGGGCCATACTTGAGCCTGGGACCACAACACTGGTTAATGGTGTCTACCTGGACTCCCAGTTGCACCAAAACATCCGTCCCCAGATATATGGCAGAGAGCAAGTCTGGAACCACTTGCATGTAATGCACCAATTGTCTGTTCCGTAGTTGAAGAGAAACAGCACAAACACCAATACTCGAATCACAGTCATAAGCAATTGCAGCTAGTGGGAAGCGTTAAGTTTTATTCACAAAGTTTTCACTGATCATCTTATTCCCTGCTAATAGCTGATTTTTTAGACCAGTGTGCAATTACATCATTCACCTGTCTTCTGTTAGCTGTCACCCCCATCACTGGAGGGCAATATGCACAGATGAATGTGTCTCTGCTACTAAGGAAATGAGTAGGTGGCCATGGAGTGGGAAGGGTGTCAGAGGCCTCCATGGATTCAGTTCAGGGAGTCTCTGATTGCACTGAGTCATCGGCCAGACACATGGGTTCTGGATTGCCCTGCTACAGATCTACTGTGATGGCAGTCTCTAGGCTTGGTTTAGTCTGGATCACATCACAGGAAAAGAGTCTCTGTGTGATTGCATGGGCTTGGGGTGCAAACCTGGGCCCACAGCTGATTCTTGTGATAGTCAATCAGAGGAGCAAGTTGATCTAGCAAATCTTGACCAATAAGCAAAGGCTCTGTTTTCATGTTAGACATATACAAAGGATGGACAATTTTCATCTTGCCAAAAGTGAACCTTCATCCATTTTCAAGCAAAACTAATTTCTGCACCAGTGTGTTAATTATCCCTCAAGAATAACAATTGCATAGATTCTGTTGGCCTTATTCCTCATAATGAGCTCACCTAAAAACTGAAGGAAAGTTGCATTGTTTTTCTGGCTAGGTGGTGATAGGGAAAACAGTGGCTACAGGTATTTCTCTAACTGGTTCCTCACTATTCCACCCACTGAAATAAACTTTGGGTGGAGTAGTGAAAGGGGGAGAAGAGTTTTGGTTTTCTTATTTTGCTTCAATGTGTTTTAGCGCTTGCTTAAGGAGATGAGTGAGGTCCTGTACTGACTCAGTATTTCCTCCCTTTCAAACTGCCTGTCTTTCCTATAGTGCTTCCTTTTTTACTGGTTCTTTCTAAAACTGTTTCCACCCTCTTAACGTATTTACCTGGTTCTTTCTCATGTGGCCTTCCTCCAGCCAAATTGCTAGAGTCTTTTTGCGGGTCAGGAGGTGCTTTACTGTTGTGGGGGTGTGATTTTGAATTACCTGTCTCCTTATTCAGAGGGCCATTGTCTTGGGGCAATTCTATACCTTCTAGTTTGAGTTCACTAATCTGGCAGACGTTAGTACCACCCTCTCCTTTATGACCAGATCCCCGCTGAGCTTCTCATGCCTTGGTGGCTAACTGTTCGATCCCAGAAGCCAGCATGGTATGGGGGTCCACCCACTTCCACTCCCGGATGATCCTGTCCTGCAAAGTATACCACCTGCAAATGATCATAAAAAGCTTTGGGGGACTCATTCTACCCTTGGCAAATATGCAAGGCTGAGATAAAGGATGAGGCAGGATCACGGAACACAGAGCATTCAGCTCTCAGGGCCTGGGAGAGCAGGCTATAATCATTATGGGTTATATCTCTATAAACCCACGCACTACTCTGCTTCTGGTTTTCCTAAGAAGAAGGATTTTACTAGCTGATGTGACAAGGTATGTGGGACAATGCATAATTGAGGTACAATTCATTATTGTTAGGGAACTCCAACTGCAGCATAACCAGTGTAGCAAAGGGACCAGAGGGCCTACAACCTGGGCTTGGTTCCCGTCCCAAAAAAGAGTCACAGCCCTTTCCTCACCTTCTGCGCTACATGAAAGGGAATCACAACATGCAGTCTGATCGAGGCTTCTACCCATACCCTCTGGTAGTCAATAAGTTCTCTCTAAATAAGATTCACCACTTTCTGTAGTGGGTTAGCATGACTTGTTAGCTGTTCCCTCCCTACTGACTGAGTTTTAGTGCTATCTTTTTCCAGCAAGCTATTAAGGCATCTACACTCCCTTCTTAACCTGCCACACTCCAGGACAGATTCTGCAAACTTAGCAGCTAACTCTACTACCTCTTTATGATTTTTCTCCCACTGCTTTTGAGAATCATCTAGGCTTTCCTCTAGTTTCTTATTTTTCTTAGCCTCATCTCTTAGTATAGCTGTATCTTCCCTGAGCTGCTTTTTTTCCTTTCTAACTGGTTAAGTCCTCATATTCGGTCTCATTTTCCTTCCACATTTGGCTCACTTCATTCTGCAGAAGTTCAATGGACTTTTCCTTGAATATCCTAATGGCATCATCACAAGCATATTCTGCCTTCAATTTCTCTCTAAATAAGATTGACCACTTTCTGTAGTGGGTTAACATGACTTGTTAGCTGTTCCCTCCCTACTGACTGAGTTTTAGTGCTATCTTTTATTATAGTTAGTGCTATCTTATATTATAGTGCTAACTTTTATTCTGCCTTCAATAAAAGTTCTTCAGTGTCTTAGAGTCAGCCTGAGTTGAGCAACAAAATTAATGGCTATACTGGACATGAACAGTGTAACTGCAGTGTCCTTTGGATTTTGTCCTGAAACCTCAGACACTAACTGGTCTATAAGTTTGCTAAAAGCACTGAAATTCAGACCAGCCAAGCTATCAGCATAACTTGGGTTAGAAGTGTTATTAAGATCAATGACCATCTGCTCAGCTGTAGTAAATTTCTCCATAATGGATTCGCAGTAGTGTTTGCCTATTATTATTAAGCAAGAAAACTATGGGCCAAACTGGAATACAGTACTGCCCCTCACTGCACAATAAATCGTGACTGGTCAAGAAGGTCTAATCCCTACAGAAGACAGAGGGCATAAACCAGAAGTAACAGTCAAACTTGTATCTAGTGTGCTCAGAATCCAAGCTACACATTGTAGGCTATAAAGGTTCGTCACAATGCTCAGCCATGCCACTAACACTTCCCAAATGGGCAATGGAGTCTGTGGTCTGAGGCATGTTGGTGCACTGTGGGAGAGAGTGACTGACACAGATATTTACAGTGTAGTGGGACAGCTAAGTGTGGTTTCAGTGATTGTGAATCTCTAATGGAGTGTGTTCATGACTTGTGGTTTCGCTGAGGGAGAATAACTAGTGGGAGTCTTTCTTCCTGCAACACAAGTCAAAACAAACAACTAAAGGAGCAAATTGATAAGGAACAACAAAAATTTCTTGATGAAAGATGAACTTTTCCTGTTCAATAAGAGAAACTAAATCAAAGGAACAGATTTAGGGTACATAAAGCATAGGTTTCAACTTTAAAATGATTTTCATGGAACTCTTGTCTTCTCTTTTTTTTTTTTTTTTTTTTTTTTTTTTTAAGAGTCTCTTGATGGTTCCCACAGGCTTGGTCTAGAAAATGGGACAGGTGACATAGAAGAAGGCAGGAAAGGCCAGGAATGACAACTATATACAGGAAATAAGCTTAAAGTGAAAGAGAGCTGTCTCTGGTTTACTTTAGTAAGAGATAGTAGTGTCTCCTACTGAAGAGCCTTGGGCAGGTTGTTCCTATCTAAGTGGAACTTGCCAAGCAAGGACACAACGGTGTCAAAATGCCTTAAAGGTGAATTAAGTATTGTGTGACTTTAACGTGAGTAGTGTCTACCTTCTCTATGCTTCGCTATGACAACCAACACAAACAGTAGTTTGCTATCGCACTGTTTGGGGCAAAAAGGTTAAATACTTTTATACGAAATGTCGGCGCATTTCAATGCTACGCAAAAAGACACCACGTGTAGCCTGCTTTAAGATGTAGCACTTAAAACTGAGTTTGTTAAAGCGAGATAAACGTTTATCTAAGCTACAGGTACAGTGCAACTAGTACAACAACAATCCAATAATTACGCGAGATAATGCGAGCTCTGCTGGTCTTAAATTTCTGTGCCAGCTTCTCTGGACACACAAACACAACAGTGTTTCTTCACTGCTGGTTACACAAATTGATTCTAACTTTACTTAATCAAGTTTTAAAACAAAACTTCACATTCAAAACACACTCGGACATTGACACAGTGTTACACTGAGAGACATATCTTCCAAAACTACTCTGTGAGCAGACACAAAAGTACAAGTATACGTTCGATACTCTAGTGATTACCCCTGGGGAATAAAATAGCTATTTTACTGGCATTAGAACATGCAATGCATCAACTTAGCTATAACATAAAGCCTTTTAAGAAGAGATTGAGGAACATGCTCAACTCTTATCTTTACTGTACTGTGAGGCGATTTCTTCATCCTGTCAGAGGCACTTTAATTACTGCAGTTTAACTGTGACTGATATTCCTCACTCAGAACAGGGAGTCGGATAGCTACCTGAATAACAATGGAACACTCAGTGTATCAATATAGCTATTAAAAAGCCTTCTAGGAAGAAATTGAGGAACATGCTCAATTCTGTCCTCATCAGACTGAGAAGAGATTTCTTCGTCCTAACAGGGGCAAATTAAATTAACATTTACCGCAGGTTAACACTAGGGAAGCAAACCGATTTATCACTTTCCATTTATTCACACAGCAAGCCAGCACAACTGCGTACATCACATATTAACACATCAGACTTGTATTCTCTGTCTCAGATCCATTATCTACAATAATAGAAAAGATACACACCTATGACTTGGTCAGTGCTTACAATTTAGATTAAGCCACCCGCATTCTCCACCAAAATAAGTAAGAAATTAGCTGTTTAGGTTAAGCTGCCTGCATTCTCCACCAAAATATGTAGGAGATTAACAGAACAGCTCAGAAGGAGAAATTTTGCAAACTTAATATTTTAATAACTGAACAAGTATTTGTCCAGCAATAAGTTGAAATTCGTATATTTATTAATTATGCATGGGGTATTACCTCCGTGGCCACCGGCAATAATATCCTAAATATAGTGAAACACTATATTGAGAGCACAATAACAAGATTGGCAGTTTAACGCAGTAAATTAGAAACACAGAGGCACAAGATACTTGCCTTTAAAATCAGATGAGTCTTTATTAAACTATTCTAAGACACAGAAACTAATCTAATACATAAACACATGCACACACACACACATAAACAGGTGAAAATGGCTTTGAAAAGAGAGTGAATGAAATCCTGAGTTTCTGGGACTGTATGCTGTTCCTCAGACCATGATCTGAACAAACCATCAACTTGCGAAGGTTAAATTAATATCAAACTTTGATGAGTGGTTCACAACAGTGCAAAGGCGGGAGTTGGAGGCTTTGCAGGAACCAGGCTGGATGCAGAGTTTTGGAGCGCGCGTGATCTCCTTGTGATGTCAGAGCACTAAAACTTCTGAAGCTCTTGGTTGATGAGAACTCCTGGTGACTTGTTGGAAGAGACTCCAACAGGATATTGGTTGAAGAAACTTCCTCAAGATGTGAATGGATGACACTCTCTCGAGATGTTGGTTGAGACTCTAAAAGATGTGTTGGAAGAAACTCAGAGTTTCCTTTGTGTCAGGGCTTTTTAACCTTTTCCAGCTGGGCTGACCCCAATTGCTTGCTCCAATCAGCATGATCTGGGGGCAGGGTGTAAAGTGCATTCTCCTTCTCTGACACTAATTTGCATACAGGGCTCTGAGTAATGTGCTTTTTCTAACTTTGCACAAGGTAAAGTTAGAACTTTGGTCAGTACTCATTCATGTTATACCAACCCTTAGGAAATTCAGTAGCGAACACACAAATACCAAATATCACATACCTGCTGTTATTGATACACTCATTAACACTATGATACCTGTTAAATGATCAAAAAGCATCATAGTGACCTGGTGGCTATAGGCATGATACATAAGGAATGACATTCAAAAGGCAACAAGTTTTTCAAACTATGGTGCATCATCTTAAAAGTCATTGTCCCAGCAGGAGATGTAAAGTAGCCTTATGCAGTCTGAGGGGCTGTTTACACGACGTTTTCAGCCAAAAACGGGCAACTTTTTATGCGTTTTGCCTGTTCATTTTACACGACAACGGTGTTTTGGGGACTGAAAACACATATTTTTGAAAACGGGTTTCAAAGTGCAAGTTTTTGAAAACGGCGCCGTTATCATCTCCATGTAAACACCCAATACCGGAATCTTTGAAAACGGTGACGTCATGCGCGTGCGTAGTACGTGTTAGGTATGTAGACATGCACAGTACGTGTCTATTGTAAAGGCAAGCGCATACGTAATACAGCGTTTTTGGCCGTTATCGCGGATATGTGTAAATGTGAATCGTTTTGAAAACATTGTCGTGTATACGTGAAACTTTTTGAACGCGCAAGAGAAAAAACTTTCCATTTTTGAATACATCGTTGTCATGTAAACGTAGCCTCATAAACCTGGGTTCTGTGGAATGTGTGACTGGTGGTGAGAACAGGGAGATAACGGTGTTCCTGGGGGAAAGAATAAATGGTCTGAAGCTATGGTTACACGACAACGATGTAGTCAAAAACAGAAAAAATATGAGTTTTCATTCCCCAAAATGCCGTTTTCGTGTAAATGAACAGGCAAAACGCATAAAAAGTTTCCCGTTTTTGGCTGAAAACGTTGTCGTGTAAACGGCCCCTCAGTCCAGAAGGCCAGGCTGTGTTGATTCTTTCTTGAGGCCTCCCTGGGTGAGTCACCCCCCTTTTGGCCTTAGGTTATCAGATTTATGGCTTAGGGTCCTTGGGTGTTATCCTGTGGACCACCCATCCAGTCTTGGCCAATGGCCTAAATCAAAATAATTAGACTATTTGAAAATATTATGTGTTCCTCTTGGCTGAGATGGTTCATCTTTTGGTCAGGGATGTTCAAATGTTTTCTCTGTTGTTCACAGGATAGCTGAAATTAGGCAGGTAGTAATTCACAAAGTGGGGCTTATGGTTTTATGGCTTCCTTGCTGCCTGTTTGCTTACAAATCCTACACAGGTGTTCCCAAAGAACACTCTGTGTATCCTTGCTTTGAACAGGTCCAGTGCATGGCTTGGTCGTAAACCCATCTGTACCAAGAAGGGTTATATGGCCATCTCCAAACAATTTGAAAGTCACCATTGTACAGTGAGAAGGATTGTTTATAAATGGAGAGTTTTCAAGACAGTTGCTACTCTTCTCAGGAGTGGGTGTATCAAATTAAGTCCAAGATCAGACCATTTAATGCTCAGAGAGATGTAAAGAAAAACCCAAAAGCTACATCATGTGACCTACAGGCCTCTGTAAGCACATTAAATATTTAAGTTCATGAGAGCACAATCAGAAAAACCTGAACAAATATGGCTTCAGTGGAAGGGTGGACTGACGAGACCAACGGGGAGATGTTTAGGTCATAATGCATTGGTTGAGACAATGATAAAACTCCAAGTTTACTGCAAGTTATTGTTGTTAAAGGTGGTTCTACATGTTACTGAATTATAGGTTGTACTTATTTATTCCCACCTGGTTTCTGAATGTTGGTTTACCTTTCGGGAAAAAATGACTATGTATTGAAATCTGCTGTTTTTTGCTGTTAAATACCAATTTTCTTGTGTGTACAGGCAGGTCTTACATACCAATTTAGTACTTGTTTTTCACGTTTTGATAAATGAGACCCCTGATCTTTTTCCATTATGACCATTCTGTCTGTTTCAGACATTTTTTTCCTTCAATATGTCACTGCTCTAGGTCTGTAAGTAACAAAGATCAAAACTTTTGATTTTACTTGATTTTACCCATGCAAACCATCAAAAGGACATCAGCATTTGTTCACTCTCTCTGGGTCCAACAGGCAACTACGATGGGCCGTAAAAGAGAGAAGATCTCTCTCTTTTAGGCTGATCGCTATGTGCAGTCTAGCTACAAAGTGGAGGCCTACTTTTCTCTAATCTGAGATCGTAATGAGATAAATTTTCTTCTCTTCCAATGGCGTAAAATCAGCCAGTGCTTCTCAGTAGCATTGCATATGTTCTTGTCTTTCTTTTTTCCTTGCAAGTCTACTTTCAGTTTTAAGAGTAAGCAAAACAGCTGCTTTCAAGCAGGCAGATCAATCTGCAAAATACACATGAAGATAAACTAAAACATGCTGCATCGCCATTCATCAGCACTGAACACTGTACGAAGGCAACTCCAAAGGCCACTTCGGTGCTCATTCACATAGATGCTTCAAAGACTCACAATGATCTAAAAAATCACTCCAAGTAAGACTGTATAGCTGGACAGGAAAAGAAGTGTTGACTATTAATTCTTTATTCATTTTACTCTGTTGAGTAATTTGAAGCTGCAAACTGTTCGTTAAATTCAGCATTCTTTTAAACAAAGGGAATAATGTGCACCACTGAAAATATGTCTGTACTGCCTCGCTTCCCCCACCTTTGTTTATGGTGTCAGCTCTTTCTTCCAGAAGGCCTAGATCAGTCCACGGTGTGATGGCGATTTTGCAAGGGAGTTGAAAGTTGTTTAATATGTTGTCTGTGCAGCTGTAACTGATGTCTAGCAGTGCATGCCGGCTATATATGCAAGGTTATTCTGATTGAATAAGATTGTATCCAGTAGAGTAATAACTATTAAATCACAAAATCTGGAGAGACACAGAGGGGTCATCCTCATCAATCTGATCACCAAGCTCAATGACCTGGGCATCAGCATCTCCATATGCACTTGGATTCTGGACTTCCTAACCAATAGACCTGAGTCTGCTGCTCTACTCCCTGTTCACCCATCACTGTGCGCTTCTGAATAACTCCAACATCATCATGAAGTATGCCGATGATACCATGGTGGTAGGTAACATCGGAACAACGATGAGTTGACCTACAGGGACGCGGTCCAAAGTCTAGCAGCATGGTGTTCCACCAACAACAAATTGGGCACTTGAGCCATTCCCTTAACCACATCTGCTCCAGGGGCACTGTATCATGGCTGACCCTGCGCTCTGACCCCAGCTTCTTAGCAAGCTGGATATGTGATGACTCTATTTCATTGGCTGTACTCATACTCTGCACAATGACAATAAAGCTGAATCTTAATCTCAATGCCAAGGAGGCCAAGGAGCTTATTGTGGACGTCCAGAAATCTAAAAGCAGCAGACACTCTCCAATCTACATCAATGGGACTGAAGTAGATCATGTCCTCAGCTTCAAGTTCCTGGGTGTCAGCATCTCTAAGGATCTGTCCTGGCACCATATTTCAGTTTTGGTTAGAAAGAAGCAACAGTGTCTTTACTTCCTAAGAAGACTGAAGAAAGTTCATCTGTCTCCCAAGATCTTAACAAGTTTCTATCACTTCACCACTGAGAGCATCCTGACCAGCACTGTCACAATGTGGTACTGCAGCTTCACAGTGTCTGAACGAAAAGTCCTGCAAAGGGTGGTGAAAACTGCCCAACACATCATTGGTGCCCCACTCCCAGCCATTGAACATCTTTATCACAGTAGATGTCTGCATAGAGCATCATCAGGGACTCCTCCCATCCCAATCACAAACTGCTCAACCTCCTTTGTTCCAGGAGGAGATACAGGAATATTTGTACCAGAACCAGCAGGTACAGGGCCAGCTTCTTCCCCACAACCATTACCCTGCTGAACTCTACACTACACCATTATGCCACTAATGTTTTACTGCCTGTAATCATCCTGCAGTTCTATTCTATACTGTAAGTATATTCCGTGTTATCACGATACACTGATCAGCCATAACATTAAAACCATCTGCCTAATATTGTGTAGGTCCTCCATGTGCTGCCAAAACAGCTCTGACCAGTTGAGGCATGGACTTCACAAGGCCTCTGAAGGTATGCTGTGGTATCTGGCACAAAGCCAGCAGATCCTGTAGCAACTCATAATGTAATAACAAAGGATAATGCGATTTTTACATTATGAGAAATTTATTACATTATAAACTCACCAAAAACATTGTCATATTGTAATAATTGTAATGCCTTTTTTAAGAATTAAAAAAACATATAGTTATTCCTTTAAGTATATTTTTAAAGACTGGCCAGATTCAAATTAAAGTTCCAAATGCCAAATAGCCCTGCTTCACAAGTAAAATGGTTTTCAGTGTATGATGTGAAGTATGACAAGACAGAGGGCAAGTAGCATTCCAAAGAATTGGCCAAAAAAACAACACACTATGAAGATGTTAATCTCAAGTCAAGTCAAGTGGAGTTTATTGTAATTTCAGCCATATACAAGTACATAGTGAAACGAAACAATGTTTCTCCAGGACCAAGGTGCTACATAAGACAACACAG
>CM075017.1:4468774-4492000 GCA_037576675.1 Pangasius sanitwongsei | reverse complement strand
GATTAAGTAACTGCATCAGGGATACAGGTTATATCTAATAAAGTGGGCAGTGTGTGTGTGTGTATATATATATATATATATATATACACATACACACACATATAGTAGAAAATGTCAAAATTTTACATGAAGGTTGTTCCTAGGCCACCACACATAACATATCATCTCAATTATTAGTGACACAGCTGATATTTATGGAAATCCCTTTGTTGGCTTGGAGATCCTTCTAATGGAAGTTGTGTGTGCACAGCTAGATGTGTTAATATAACATGGTGGTAATGTGACAGAGACTATAATCACCTTTTTCATATTTACAAAGAGAACACATTTTAATATTAATATTTACCTTGTTAATGTCAGGCTAAAATGATCTTTGTGTCGTGATGCTTCTTTTTTCTTTTTTTCTTTTTTTTTCTTTTAGGAAACTTGAACATAATCTCTGGAATATGAATGAAAGAGAAATTGAGAAAGTTAGACTAGACTTATTTATTATATTGCTTATAAGCTAAAGGCTATTGTATTGCCAAAAACAGTAGCAAATGTTGCTAGCAAACTCGCTTACATTACACTATCTGTTATTATCTGTAAAACAGTAGCCAAGGTTGATAGAAAGCTAGCTAATATTATGCTAAATATTATTGAATGTTAATTAGAACTATAAATACCAGATTTGCTAGTAAATATAAGACTATTATGATGTGTAAACAAGTAGCTAGCAAGCATTAGCCCTCAAAATCCCTGATTGTTGTGATAGAGAGGGATGAAGCTACACAGTAGGGATTAGCAATGACTAAAGTGGATCCAAACAGTATAAATCTATTTTTGCCTGAATGCAAATATCTTTTGTCTTTTTATTTTTGTCTAGGTAAAATAGCCTCTTTTAATCATTTTATTCCAATTTATTTTCACTAGGACACAGAATATAAACTCTGATATTGAGCTGCAGCCAAAGTAATTCTCAAGTCACAGGCAATTCCTCCCTTTTTTTTTTTTTGGATGCCAGATATTCTTGTGAGAACGTTCAGAATAAGGATCCCCTCCAACATCCATATCTTGGATGAAGTTCATCAGTGTGAAATACACACCGTGATTATAAGAGCATGACCACCCTCCTTCTCAAGACAGGGTGTTAGTAGGAAAGAGGTAACAGTGGGCGAGTGTGATATAGACAGCCTCCTGCTGTGATTTTTTTTTCCCAATCATGGTCCACACTTCCATCAAATACTTCTCAGCCATTGGCAAAAAAAAAAAAAAAAAAAAAAGACAGTGACAAATTTAGATTCAATTACCAGTGGAACCATGTGGTGAATCATAAATGTATTTTCGGCCATAAATTTGTGCCATTTTTTTGTGTATGTAGTAGTGTCCATTTATGAAAATAGTTTCTTATTCTCTAATATTCAACAACAGCCATTAGTGGTGTGCTCAACAAATCATTTTAATGATATGTTTTAATTTGGAGAATTTAATTATACTGCTCTATCATTAACTAGCATGTTGTCAGAGACCATTATCATACCCTATGTCCTCTCAGAGTCTGTTAGACACAAAGTGCTGGGTATACTTTAGAGGAAAATAATCAAAGCGGACTATTTGAAGTTGACTTTTGTGATAAAAGCACAACTCTTATTCTTTTATTCCTCTTATACTATAGCAATTATACTATTACATCAGCACTAAGGGTTACATCTAAGGGTGCAGAACATCTGTGAAACAAGTTCTTGTTATCACTTACATTATAGCATTTATAAACAGTCATTTTCCCCACCAGTGCTTTTTTTTTTTGTAATCACATTACCGTGAATCCGCAATTCTCAAGACTTTCACATGGTGGAAAACACAGTTACAGCTTTAGTTACACAGCACTGAAGACTTCTTCCATGAATGCTAAATATCTCATCACAGAAATCTTCACCATATCAACACATTGTTTAATCTGTTAAAGTGGACCGTACACCATAGAAGTCCCTGAGTAAGTTGTTACCATAGAAACGATAACGTATTAGAACAAGCACATTAATAAAAGCCTGTGATTTGCCTCACAGCTGGAATTATTGTCGGAGCTGTGCTGTTACCAAAAATTAATCGACACCTTGTGATCAATCAGAATTGAGACTTCAACAGTGCAGAATATCGCAGTCAGAAATCGCTGCTCCTAGAAGGCCAATTGGACTGCATCAGCTGGGGAAACATTACCCTCTCTGATGCAGTGAAGTGTGCTGGATTTGAATTTGAAGCCCGACAGCCACATCATTAGCTTCTGTCTGAAGCCTACAGGGTTTCATTATGTGAAACTAATGTGGGAGTGAGTAGTTTCCTAGCTAGCGTCATTTCTTTTATTGTTCTAATTATTTTCCACCTGCTGAATTATTGTGCAAGGCTGCCATGTTGACAGACGTATACAACCCAAGTGAGGCATAAATTTCCACCAGAGCTTGTGGATGTACAGTTTCGAGTGACAGTTGACCCTGGCTTAGACCTTTTTTCTCCAATAGATATGACGCATTCACTTTAATCAAAAGATAAATCTGGATTTGGTGTAAGAATCGTGCTTGTGGTCTGTCTCTTGTAGCAAATCATCGACGCAGCAATGTTGGGCTCCAGCCTGAGCCGCATGGGCAGCGGAGGGGAGAACGGCCGTGTGGTGGCTCATGATTTTCCCAAAGCAGCACAGACTCTGCCCTGCATGGGCCAAGCAGCGGGCATGGGCATCAACACCAGCGGCATGTAGACGGGCCTGCCACACTGAGGGACAGAGCAAAAAATGGGGAAGACGCATAAAAATAGAAGTGAACTTCAGCCAAAAGGACTTACTCATTACACACTCTGGACTCATTCAGAGAGAACAGAAGGGGCAGAAATCCTTTTTCTAATAGACGTTTGATGAGTTTTTTTGCTTATCTGGTGCAATAAGGAGACTGAATGGGAGTTTTTGTATGAAGCATCGTTTTTCGGGACTATAAAGCTGAGGCTCGAAAAATAGTGACACTTGCACTATGACTATGACTATGTATTTTGTTTGGTCTTGTTTGATTCGTCAGTGTCTTGATGACGACGAACCTGTTATTTTGTTTCTTGTTTACCTGCTTGTGTACATTTCCTCCCCCAAACCAAGTCCCCATGCTGTCTTTCCATCGCTGATGAAGTATGATGCATTTGTTTGTCTCATTACACTCATTAAAGTCACCACCCAAACCTCCTCCGAAGCGCCCCAGTAAGTTACCTCCTGAAGAAAACAGGAGCTGAACGCTCGCACTTGTCATATCCTGCGCTCTGTCTCCTTCTGCCCTAGCGTACATGATGAATCACCTGCTCACAGTCTCTGAGCTGTGATTAGATCTCAGAGAAAGAGCAATCTAGAGAGTGTGTGAAAGCGTGGGAGAGCCAGAGCCCCAGTTAAGACAAAAGACAAAGCAGAAATATATATATATATATATATATATATATATATATATATATATATATATATACAAACAGAGCCTTTGAGTTTAAATGTTTTCATCCCACACCGTCTTCCACGTGTTGTTTACATTTCTTCATGCGTGAGCAAAGGTTTATGCGTGTATCTGTCGCAGAGTGCGCTGTAAGCTATGGGGCATACGGAGCATATGCTGGAGATTTGCTGAAAACGATAAAGGAAACAGGATAAGTTGTACACTGTTGATGCAATACCTTGAAAACACATTAGAAAATACTGCCTTTAGCAACACCAGTAATCATGATTGATGTGGAGAAAGTGAGAAAGTAGCTCCATTACACTTATAATTTTATGCTCAAAAATGTTACAAATAAAACTGGACACAAAGGCTAATAGTAGTGTCCCTAGTCTTGTATTCTTCAAACCTCAAACCAAATGCATGACAATGTCAAATTTTACTTAAGAGCTATCATTTTCAGTAATCTTTCTCTGAAGACTTGGCCATGTTGGCCATGGTTCTAAGTGTTTAAGAATTTTGATCTGAATAAAATCCTGCTATTTCCATTTCCTTGGTGTTCTAAACAGGCCAAACTGATGTAGTCAGAGAACCGTGCCGCAACGTGCTGTCTGTACTAACACAAGAAGACCAGAATGACATTGTAAAGCACAAGAGTACATTTTGCACAGCAGCAACGTCACATCACCTTTTCAGCTAAGCATATTTGTCGGGGCTTGTGCATCAGCAACCTTCTGTATGTTTCCTCAATAAACTCTACGGCACACAGTGGAGGCGGAGTGCTTACGATACCTATAGAATACATCATTTTTTATACCGGCATTGATTTTTAAAAAAAAAGGAAAAAAAAGAAAGAAATACACATATATGTATACACATTTCCACTAACAAGAAAAAATAATATGATGTCGTACATTTGTGGTGGTTTGATAGATTGTTTTAATTTATTTTTGCTCCTGTATTTATGGTGCAATTTTTTTTCCCCTGTATATTGTTTCTTTTTTGTTATGTTTCGTTTTGAAGCTGTAGTTTTCTTTTTAAATCCTTTCAGGGCTGTCTTGTAACTTTTTACACACGTCAATGTTACAAAATACCTTTCAGAAACCACGCAGGTGAGTCTGAATTCTGAAACTGTTCAAGAGAAAATATGTTGACAAGTGTTGCTCAGAAATAAACTTTTCTAAGCACCATGTGGGTTTGTGGATCATAGGTCCTTCTCCCCCCCACTCTCTCTCTCTTTCTCTCTCTCTCTCTCTCTCTCTCTCTCTCTCAATCTCATATTTTCACAAGTGAGGTGAATCGAATTTAAAGTGGTAATTCTTTCACAATTGCTTCTTCAAATCCTCATTTCAGATTGGATTGTGCTTGGGTGCTCAGGGTTATGCGCTTCACTCAGGCTCATTTACTCCCTATTGTGGCGTTCTGTTTTACCTCCTCCTCTCCAACAGCTCAGTCGAACAGCAGAACAGATGAATTCATCCCCACCACCTAGATGCATTCATATAAAATAACTATTTACGGGACCTTTGCGCAGCGGAGTTCTTTCGGATGCCTCTCGCAATGTGCTATCGATCTCAACAAATGCCACATTTGTTCTCTCTCTTTCATTTCCCCCACAGACCTGGCCTTTCCAGACAAGCCGCTCAGCAAAAGTAGCCCATTTTTTTCCCCTCAAAGTCAATCACCAGAAAGTGCCCGTGGCTTTCATGTGTTTCAGTGCTCAATAACGCAGCGCTGACTGCTGGGACTAAAGGCATGCCTGTGGATGTGCATTTACCACACAGTACATGAATATACTTGGAAATATTGCTGTTTTGACACACCTACAATATTGCTCTGCCTGAAGCTAACGAGTGAATACATCTTTCTTTGCTCCCGCCATCGCACTGGTGTGGGGTTCACTAAGGTGTGGAATTTGATTGTGAAGATGATATTTCATCAGTCAAACTACACACAGGCTTCCATTAGACTCAAGAGAAATGTGTCAGACCAGCTGTGAAAAAAAAACACATCTGGCACTCTTTTCATTGGTCTTCATGGTCTGGAAAAAATAAAACTCAACAGGACGTGCTGTTCCAGGAAAATAATTGACACAGTGTTGTGAACTTGAAGCAGAGGGTCATTACCACATCGAAGTTGTGGTAATGACTTCTCTTAAACCGCAACGATTTATAGTTGTATGCAAAAGTTTGGGCACCCCTGGCAGAATTACATATATTACTGATTTTTGAAGTTAACAAAAATCAGTGCAGTCCCAAGCCTGGATAAAATTGGGGAGGGTTGCATCAGGAAGGGTATCTGGCATAAAAACTGTGCCAAATCAAATATGCGGACCAATGATCCACTGTGGCAACCCCTAACAGGAGCAGCCAAAAGAACAACAAGAAGTAATTTTTAATAAAAATGAGCAAAAATGTAGCAAAGGTTTGGACGCCCTTCCAGTTGTAAAGTCTCAGAATTTAAATTGTTATATCGTTATGCCTTAATTACCATATTAGGACTTGTTAGGCAGGGCAAGAATTGCCAGTAGGAATACAGAGTGTAATAAATTCTCTGACTCTTCAAACCTTGTGCTAACACCAACTATGGGCTCCTCTAAGCAGCTGACTGAGGATCTGAAAATGAAGTTAACTGATGCCTATAAAGCAGAGGAAGGCTATAAAATGATATCAAAGCACTTCTAGCTCACTATTTCCACCTGGAAGACCAAGAAAACTTGTGGATAGAACTGTCCGGAAGCTGGCTGAAAGGCAAATGACACTAAGGACATTGCAAGAAGGTTTAGCTGGTGGTGCACTGGTCTACTCTGCAGCGTTGTTTACACAAACATGATCTGTATGGAAGAGTCATCAGAAGGGAACCTTACCTGCAAGTAAAAAGTGAAGGTCTGATGTATGTAAAACAATATCTAGATAAGCCAGAGGCATTTTGGAAACAACTACTATGGACTGATGAATTAAAAATGGAACCAAAGGTATGTTGAGAGAAAAAAGGAGCAGCATTTGATGAAAAGAACACCTTGCCAACTGTTAAACACGGGGGTGGATCTATTATGCTTGGGGGTTGTGTGACAGCCAGTGGCACAGGAGACATTGCATGGATAAATAGAAGAACAGTTTCCTGTAAATATCAACAAATTCTGGAAGCTTTTGTTAAGAGACTGAAGCTGAAAAGAGACTGGTTTCTACAACAGGACAATGATTCATAACACCGAAAAAAAACCCACTATGAACTACTTCAAGAAATGCAAGCTGAAGCTTTTAGAATGGCCCTCACAGCCCCCTGACTTGAGCAACGTTGATGCAAGACAGCCCAAGAATATCTCAGAACTTGAAGCATTCTGCATGGAAGAGTGGGTTAAAATTCTGGCTGGCTACAAAGCTGTCATATCAACCAAAGGGGGTGTTACTAAGTAATGACTTAGTAGGGTGTCCAAACATTTGCACATGCCACAAATACTGTTTTATTTTTATTTTTGTTTTTTAAGTTCAGCAAACTTAAAAATATATTTTGGAGCAGAGGATGTTTTTACTTTTTTCACTTCAAAAATCTACAAAATATGTAATTAGGCTAGGGGTGCCCAAACTTTTTGTTATGTATTAAACAATTAAAAAAAGGAAGAACCTGGAGGAAACCCATTGGGAAAACATGCCATAATGCATCCCTGTTTTATTTGTTTATTAAATGATACACGTTAGACAACAAGCGAGCACTATGTGACAAAAACACCTCACTGGATTCAGTTTAGGAGCTTCCTACTAAAGTCTACATGTCCTTTATCTCGGTGTCAGACTCACCATCTGGCAGCAGCATGTACTTTCAGTTCACAAGAGCCTTCCTTCATATCATCCAGGGTCAAGTTGAAACAGTCATAACGTGTGGCGTAATTGGGAGCTGTAATCCACAGAGACGTGCTGTGCAGGGGTTACAGCGATAAAGTAATTAAGCTCCATACTTTCATTACACACCCAGTACTTTCATTAAAAACTTTGCAAACTGCTTGCGTCGTGCCACAAAGAGGAGTGAGGACAATGAATTGTGTAGTGTATATCTCTTTACAGGATCAAAGGGGACAACAGCACTGCTAAGAGAAATATTCAGCATGTTATTGGGTTATAAAGAATAGACATAACATTTTTTTAGAGAAGCCAAGACAGAATGTATGATCACACAGAAACTACAAAAGCTTTAGTAAAAAAAAAAAAAAAACTACCATGGTCCATTGCTGCATTTCTCTGCAATCAGCTGACCCATGGTCTCCATAGTTACTGTAAAAGGAGCTCTGGAAATAAAACCGCTCGACCATTGTGAAGTGCTTTGTGAGCCCCGCTAGACTGTTTTTTCGCCCTGTTGCATACACAATGGGCTGTGTTTCACAACATCTAGCCTTTCTGAATCATTTACAAAGCGAACAAAAGTTAAAACATTTCAGACGTACCACCGATAAGTGAATATAAATGTCATTAGCCGAGTCCATCTTTCCAACTGGATAAATGGTGCAGCAGGATGTTGGATTAAGTTTATCAGCAAGCAAGAGGAAACGCTTCATGTGAAGCCTGAGGAGATATTGAACCCTGCAAATGGTTGCCCCCCTCATGCTGGGGCTGATGAAAACACTTACAGAGCAGCATGTTCCTCCATATGCCCGTCATCTCATCTTCACTGAGTGTTCAGCATCACAGAACACCACTCGGTGATTTATATTCACCATGGGTCCCGAAACGATGTGAAACGTACTTGATGTTTTGTTCGAAGTCATCTCCGCTGCCATTTTAATGCTTTATTGCGGCACTGTGAGTGAAGAGCAGAGCAATTAGAACAATGCTGTGAAAGTTTCTCCAGTATTCGACGGTTCTGCTTTGTTTGTTTTTTTGAGCCAAATAAAATATCTGCATGACATCTTTTAGTACAATTGTCAACCTGACAAAATGGGGAAACTGTTAGAATGGTAAAACCTGATATTATACTAGAGATGCAAAAGTCCCATCTTTTTTCTATTATAAATATGTTACTGATATGAGAGCTATGAGTATCGACCAATTCTGGCATTGCATACTGAAACTAAGTCTTTACAGCTGGATTGTTGTGCATTCTGTGATGCTTTTCTGCTCGCCACGGTTGTAAAGAGTGGTTATTTGAGTTACTGTAGTCTTCAAGCCAGCTCGAACCAGTCTGGCCATTCTTCTCTCTCTTTTTTTTTTTTTTTTAGAAATTCAAAATGCAAACAGACATGATCACAGAAATCCATATAAAATTCTCTGCTGAATTCTCTCTGGAGGCATTTTTTCCAGTCCAACATATGGGGGATTAATTAACAAACAAACAAGAAAAAAAAGATTCAGACAGAGTACAGTCAAATCTCCTGTTCCTTTCTGTGGGCAGATCAGTGAACGGCTGTGTGTGCAAAGCTTCTTTCTTTTCTACCCTTACAGAGATATGAGCCAACTGCAACATCATCATCTTTCTGCTCCTTTCCTTCTGTCACCATTGAGTCACAGCACAATATTGTGAAGGCTTCTCCTGACATTTTTTACTCGTACTGTGTGCCGCAGAATGCCATGCTTCCAGCAGCTCGGATGCTCGATGTGAAGCTCTCTTTGCTCTCTTTACAGCCACTGAGCTCAAAAGAGATGCTGCTCTTTAGCTGCCCTCCCAGTTTGCCAGCAACTTCACTGTTCCGAAAGCAGAACGCCCGTCCTCCCATTTGCGCTTTTTTTCCCTTTTCAGTTCTCCCAAAACGGTTGCCATGCCAACCCCAGCCAATACACTGCTTTGCCTTCAACTTTGGAGTGCTGCAGTGGCGCATCTCGAGCTTCCTGTTAGCTAAAACAGGGCAGCTGTACTGCAGTCCATTCATGCTGGTAGGGAAACAGCTGCGCTTTTAAGGCATCTGTTTACCCACGATCAGTCAGAGTATCTGCAGTCAGACTGTTGGATTTTAATCCCCATGTTAGTGTTTTCACCACAGACTCAGCTGATGAAGGACTTGATAATAACCTAATGAGCTTATACAACCTAGCACAGGTGCTAATGATCACGGTATGTGTGCAGTTCATTGGGTTTTAAATTCAATTTTTTATCCATTTATACTTACAGTTAATGGAACATGTGAGACAAGTTAGTTCTTGTTATCACTTACGTTATAGCAGCTATGAAATCGTTTGCTTACCAGCACTCTTTTTCTCTTTCTTGAAGTTAAATGAGACAAAAAATACAGCTAAATACATCTAATATAGAGGAACATCCATGAGACAAGTTAGTTCCTGTTATCCCTTACAGTCGTTCCGTCACCAGCCTCTTTTTTCCTCTCTCTTGAAGATAATTAAATATAAAAAGGCAATGAGAAACAAGAAAAAGAAAAGCTTGAAGACTCTCCCATGGCAGAAAACTTTCTGATTGTTACAAAGCCCTGACACTGGAGATTCCCTCCATGTTAAATGTTAAATATATTTCTCTTACAGTAAGCTTGACCACTTCAACGATGATACATTTACCTGTGTTAAATAACAACACATATTTTTATCCATTTATTATTAGTCTTAGATTATTTGTAGCGCCACCACACAGTCTGTGTGAATTAGCTGTTACTATATAAACAATAATTAAAAGAGATGCTGTTATAGAAAATGAAACACCTTCTCACCAATCAGATTTGAGAATTCTGTAGTTCTGGGGTCTAAGCAAATTTAGTCCGTAATGAACGCTACCCAGGCATACCAGCTATTGGGAGTACAGAATTCAAACCTAAAAGCAGTGATAATTAAACCAGTCCTCATCTGGGTGTCATCCAAGTCATTGAAGACAATGATGAAGATTGATTAGCGCAGCCATTTGGGCTGACTTTGAAAACTTGGGCCAATTATGACAGTGTTTGGATGCTTACCGCTTCTTGATCATTAGATCAAGTGGAAAGCGACTGAGGAATAATGCCACTACACAGGCTGCCCTTGTGGCAGGGTGTAGATTGTTTTTTTAGTATGTGTGTGTGTGTGTGTGTGTGTGTGTGTGTGTGGGAGGTGATGAGCATGAGCGCGACTTGGCTCTGAATGATCACTGTAATTAGTGCAGCACACACTCCGAACAAAAGGCATCTCTGAAATAGTGCATGAGCAGACATATGAACGCAACACATTTCTGACTCTGTGGTTGAATGCAACACTTTTCTCTTTCTAGAAATTGGAGGAGGCAGTTTGAGTTCGAGGCCTCCACATTGTTGTCGAGGACATATTTGACAGAGAACTGGCAGAACAACAAACTGAAGTGCCACGACACCAACAAACTGTCAGCGAGAACATCGATTTTTCAGACCTTCCATAAACTTTTAACCATGTCAGGCTTTAAAACCGTTCAAAAGCAAACCTTCAGGTCACCTAGAGGTGGTATTTCCAATTAATTTATGTAAGCTAATCTTAATACTTAGCTGGAGCTGGTCAAGTGAGGTTTAGAGGGAACAAATCACCACTGCTTTGGTTTAAATTGGAGAGACAGCTCTTATTACTTTCTAAGAAACAGTGGATGATCAGAGAAAACAAAGTTTGTCTTGATATGTTTTCAGAGCACAGACCTACCAGTTGGCGAGTATTAATTTTTATATAGTGGTATGTGCTGCCATCTTTAGGACATTTATGGAAATGTATTTATGCTACTGACTTACCATTGTCTTGCATTTCTAATTTACACAATTTTACAGAGAGGGGCACAGTGGCTTAGTATGTTTACCTCACACCTCCAGGGATGGGGGTTCAAATCTCACCTCCACCCTGTGTGCATGGAGTTTACATGTTCTCCCTGTGCCTTGGGGGTTTCCTCCCCTGAGTCCAAAGTCATGTGTTGTAGGCGGATTGGCATTTCCAAATTGTCCATAGTGTGTGTATGATTGTGCCCTGCGTTGGGTTGGCACCCCAACCTCCCTGGGATACGCTTCAGGCTCCCGCACGACCCTGTGTAGGATAAGCAGTACAGAGGATGGATGGATTTTTACAGATACAGATTTATGTTTTGTATCAAAAGAGGTTAATCTGCTGTAGTGATATAATCCAATATCACATGACTACAGAATATATATATATTTTTAAGTATGTATTATTAAGTTTAATACTTTGATAGTCTTATATCACATTTATTTTACATTTATGGCATTTGGCAGACGCCCTTATCACAATATTCACAATGCTTCGAGTACTCACTGAGCACTTTTTTACACCTTTAAATAAATTTTTTAAAAATCTTAAACCATATAATTCTAATTTATTTTACTTTCTTAACTTTCATTAGATTTATTTAATGTTTTTGTTTACCATTTTAAAAGTACTATCTATCTATCTATCTATCTATATATATATATATAAATCTGAAAATTGAAAATCGGAAGCAAAGCTACCATTTTTTCCCCCCTGTGGTGCCTTGTTATTGCTTGTGAGTCACTTACAGTGTATATAAAAAATCTACACACCCCTGTTACTCGTAGGTTTTTGTGATGTTTTTAGGGGGAAAAAGAAAAAGACTGTAATACAGAGTCTATTGACTTAGCCCATCTTGATTTGGCAGTTTTATTCCACTCTTCCTTGGGGTGCCCCATTTTCTCCACTTGTTGACAATGGCCTCCACGGTGTTCTATGATAGATCTAATTCTTCTGTAAAATTCGTTGTCGATACCTTTCGCCAATGAGACCTTGTACATGCTTTGCAAGCTCTTTGAGGACCACGGCTTCAGCAGTCAGATGAAACCAAGAAGATGTCAAGAAAATTTATTTGGGGTTAATCAGAATTACTTGATGACAGGTGTATGATAATTACTTTTGGAACACGGGTTTGAATGTGATTGCTTAATTCTGTGCACAGTCTCATGCCCTGTTATGAATGGGTGTGCACACTTGTGCAACCAGGTTATTGTGCTCGCATTTTCTGTTTGTTTTTCACTTGAATTTTGTTGGTTGTTAGATGACATTAAAGGTTGATTTATCTTGGTTTCTTTTTTTTTCACAAAAGCCTGTAATGTTAACAGGTGTGTTAGACTTTCACAGAAGGAAGTTAAAACATTTTCTTAATTTATCATTATAGTGTACATTACCTACTGTTACATAATATTTAATATTATCATCAGGTATATATAGTACCTTTTAAAGCAAGCACTCCTTCAGCAGGAATCTGTGGTCTGGAGGGCAACACCACGGGACTGTGGATCTTTGGGATACATGATACTCCCTCTCCAGGGTAGTGTGTGCTTGTGCACTAGGTTACTGGTCTCCAGGCTTGGCTTGTGCTGCCTCCATCTCTGCACACAGATCTGCAGTGATAAGCAGCCGGTAATTAGTCTGTACCACCTCTGTGAAAGACTGAAACACAGACACCTGACACCTGGTTTCGTTGACAATGCCAAAGCCTAGGCTTCTTCCTAGAAGGCTAGAAAACCTGTTTGTCTAATAATGGGCCTGAATGTAGTTCAATCTGTCTACATACCGAGTTATGCTTTATGTACTGCCACACATGCAGGTCACAGCATCTAACACTACATACTCGTATGAATTTCATTTGGATGTTATTCAGTTGAAAACTAGTGGTGTATGGAACCACAGAGAAAGTGGATGGAAGTGAAGCATGACCTGTTGAGAGTCATTCTGTCTATAGCTATTATAGCTTTTAATTAAAGTGCAAACTAACAGGATGTGTCTTCTGAGGCTTTTTAAATTCTCTGTTAGAGATGTCTAACTATTACCCTTAAAGAAATACTCCTGCATTTTTTTTTTTTTCAATTTAATAGCTATAGACTAGATTACAATAGAGGTTTAACAGCAGTCAGTAAGAAACACTTATTTTTTGTAGAACTCTTTTCTTCAGTAAAAGGTATTTATTAAGAGCAAAATCTATTGTCCTTTTGGAGACAAACATGTATTTATATTTATTAACAGAGTTCAACAAATGCCCTAAAACCTCTTTTATACATTAGTTTTGAGTAAACAGGTATCTTTTTTTTTGCCATTACAGGGAAATGTGTCAAAGTTCAAATATAAAGTTCAAAGTGGTAATATTCAACAGATGCAAAGGATTAAGTTTAGGTTAAAAAAATGTTGGACTATTCCTTTAACTAAACAGACTTTTCTATTACACATACTGTATAAAGTAATAATAGCTGACATTCTCCTCTCTTGATCTGACAAACAGGGAGAAAGTTTGTTTTTATCTGTCCAAAGACGTTCAGGGTTCTGCTCCTTCAGACAGGGTTTTGTTCTCTCTCACGTTGGCTTACCCATGACTTAAAAACATGACAGACTTTGATTTGAAAGCTTGTCTAGTCTTGATTGAGCCAGCAGCTATACTTGTTCCCCATGTGCACGTTTACTACTTTTATTTTTCAGCTGCTGGTTCTCATACGAAAGTCTTTAAGGTCTTTAGATGCAGGGAGAAGATGTTCCCTAAATGCTATTTCTGAGTAATTTAGACTTGCTAATAGAAGACATAGCAACTTTATTATTAAAAGGGGAAAATAACAACATATGGCAGGCGCCCTTATTTAGAGCAACTTCCAAAAGTGAAAGGACATTTATCTCATTTTATACAACTGAGAAGTTGAAGGATAAAGGCTTTGCTCAAGGGCCCAGCAGTGGCAGATTGGCAGTGCTGGGGTTTGGACTCATGACCTTCTGATCAGTAGTCCAATGGATTAACCACTGAGCTACCACCCATCCCTAACCAACATGTAGCTGATATATGTGTCACACCCAGAGCTTAACTGATACAATTCTGTTTGCTAATTTTGATCTGTTTAATAAACTGCTTATGATTGTATCCTATTGCTTTTGTCTCAGAAGACGTCACCGCTTCAGCAATCTAATGCAACACAGAGAAGATGAATGACTCAGAACTCTGTAAAGCAGTCACAGAGGAAGGTAAACTGCTGGGAGATAATCAGCAAGAATTGCTTTGTCTCTGATCAACTATAGGCTTCTCCAGCAGTGCACTGTAGCTATTCCACCTGCTCTGATGGCTCAGCAACAACTTCCCTCTCCCTACTCCTGCCACCAGCCCTCATGTTGAGATGACAATTCGCTGCCATGATCACTCTCTCTTATTCCCAGCTCTCCTAGACTCTGGTGCAGTGAGAAATTTCATATTGATAGAAATTGTAAATCAACTCATTACAGTATAAGAACATATCCTTTTCATCATCGACTCCCCACATATAAAATGGTCTTTGAGAATCCCTGGCTGTAATGGCATAGCCCAATATCAACTGGGAACACAAGATATAATCTCTTGGCCCTCACAGTGCAAAAAAGATCTACCTGCACCTCCAACAAATTGTCCCAGATCAGTAGAAAGTACCGACTCACATCGTTGGATTGGCTACAAATTCTTCAGTTAGACCTAAGAACTACCTAATCAGAGTAAAAGGAGGGCAATATATAGAAAACTCCACCACTAGGGGTTGCTATGAATACCTGGTAATGCCAGGCTTAGTCAACAACACACAGGTGTTCCAGTCTTTCATCAGTGATGTTTTCCACGACATACTAGACAAACAGGCAATCATATACAGTATACTGACAATAATCAGACTTAGACACCTGCAGCCCTACAGGACATTGGCAAACTAAAAGAAAGATTTGCCTCAGCACCTTTGCTAAACAACCCATACCCTTCCATTCCATTATGGAGTAGAAGGAATGGCATGTAATGGGAGTAGGAGCTGTCCTGTCACAATACTAAAGTAATCCACCAAAACCTTTCCCTTGTGCTTATTTTTCACACAAAATGTCTGCTACAGAGAGAAATTATGATGTGGGAATCAAGGGAAACAAGGGAAACAAGCTCCTGGCAATCATACTGGTGCTGGAAGAGTGGAAACATTGGCTCAATGGTGCCCCACATCTACTTATTCTGTCTGCCAAGAGATTTAATCCATGAAAAGGCACATGGGCCTTCTTTTGTTGATTTAATTTTACCATTTCCTATTACCCAGGTTCTAACAATGGGAAAGCTAATGTTTTGTCTTGGATTAATAAAAGACTGTTAGGATTGTCTGGACTTTGGGACAGACTGTTGGAATAATATACCATTGTGGCTTCAGGACATCTAAGAATTACATGCACTTCACAAATCTTAGAACATTAGTGGTCGCCTAGTTCAAGATATTACCCAATATATACACTATATAGCCAAAAGTATGTGGACACCTGACCTTGACACCCATGTGTGGGTCTTCCCCAAACTGTTGCCACAAAGTTGAAATCACACAATTATCTAGAATGTATTTGTATGCTGTAAATTTAAGATTTCCCTTCACTGTAATTAAGGGGCCCAAACCTGTTCCAGCATGACAATGCTGCTGTGCACAAAGCGAGGTCCATGAAGACATGGTTTGCCAAGATTGGATGCTCTTATGGTTGAATAGGCAGAAATTCCCACAGCCACATTCCAAAATCTAGTGGAAAGCCTTCCCAGAAGAGTGCAGGCTGTTATAGCAGCAAATTGGGGACCAACCTTGGAAAGGGATGTTCAAGAAGCACATATGAGTGTGATGCTCAGGTGTCCACATACTTTTGGCCATATAATGTACGTTCATGCAGCACCAGGGCCAACACGAAATGTATCCCACAGAAGCTGGTTCCACCGCCTGTACTTCAACACCTGTGATCCCATCTATCCATACAGTGCCTCCTTCCAATGATTTTTATCACTGTTATGGTTTTGGATAGTCACCCACTGCCTTTTAGGTTGCTGAGATGCTGTTTGAGCTGCTGTGTAGTCACTATGGCACCTGGAGGACATAGTCATCCCCTATACCCCTCAGTTTACCTCCTGAGTATGGCGTGTCTTCATGGAGAAGCTGGAGGTAACAGTAAGCCTGAATTCAAGTTATCAGCCACAAGCTGTGACAATATGGCAGTCCACTGACATGGTCAACTTGGCAAAATTCACATAGCTTAGGTAAACCACTATAACGCAATGCAGCTGAATTTTGATTTACATTTAACTCAACCCAATACCAGTTGGTAGAGGATTTGTCTGTGTACTGGAAATAGACAAAAACTGACAAATCAATATTATGTTTGGTGCACAGGTTTGGTGCAGTGGATCAGTCCTCCTAAAGCCGGCAATTAGAAATAAGAGAAAGGAAAAAGGTTTAATGTTAATGTTAAGGTGTGCTTTCAATGTGATTGTGATGAATTTATTTACTTTTAAAAATAAGCACTTTTCTTGTTTTTTTTTTTTTTTGTTTACAGAACGTTTGCTATGTAAAGAAGTTATAGTATTTATGACTTCTGAAATTAATAAATTGTTCATGATATTTGACTTCATATTTTCATATTTTATTTAATGGTAAAATATGAGTGATCTGAGAAGAAAAATTGCATCTTTGGAAAATCCTGGGCAGCACAGTGAGTAGCATTTCGGCCCGCTGGTTTCCTCTCGGTTCTCCGTTTTCCTCCCGCTGTCCAAAATACATGCAGGTAGGCAAACTGGCTATGTTAGATTGCTCCTAGGTGTGAAGGACTGTATAAATGTGTGTATGAATGGACTGGTGCTGCATCTGGAATGAATTCTCCCACCTTGTGCCCAGAATTCTTTGGATCCATCAACAACCCAGCTCAAGATAGAGCAGTTACTGAAGATGAATGAAAAAATGAATGAATTTCTTTTGAATATCCTGATTAATGACTTATTAAAGAGTCAAGTTTATGATTTAGGGAAAAGTTCAGGGAATAGTTTGTGTTTCAGGGAAATGTTTTTCCTCTTTAAGGGCTGAAAATGAAAGGAAACCATTTTCAGTGGCTAATTAAGTGGTCAGTTTTCACATCTTAGAGGGAAATGCTTGCGGTTTTACACCTTAAATGTTTTAGCCCATGTACAAAACCTGAGTTTTCCTAAAATGAAAGATGTTTAAGGATTTTTTTAACGTGTAAAACTGAGGAGCTGTGTGTCATACTGCACTCTACATCATGCTAACTTTCCGTTGCGTCAGGCTCTGGGTTAACGGAGCATGACGCCATGACTTATGCATAGTTTCGGCGCCGCACCCAGGCGTGTCGCCTTTCTCGTCTTCAGTCTAAATAGTTAAAAGCTTTAGGAAAGCCGAGAAAAGCCATAGTTTCATCTATTTATTGCCTCAAGTCAAGACATGTCACTTCACCGAGCGGTTACTGGGCGGCTCTGTGATGTCCAAGCATCATAACAAACTAGTTTCCGGTAGCATAATGCTAATAGACTGTACTGTATGGTAAACAGGTGCTAGTTATGACTGGACGTGGATGTTTAAAATGTGTTTAAAACTCATTGTAAACATTAAAATTATAAAGGGGTTCAATAAATAAAGAGTTAAACAAACTATATATCATTTTAGTTTGAATCCTGTTGTTCAGTTAAAGGGAGTTCATTGCGTTGTTTGGTTTCTGCCTTTGGAAGGAAGGTTCATCTTGCAGGTGAGCTCGGGCGGTGCCGGTGTGTGTACACACACACACACACACTTGTTACGCTCGACATTGACTCCTCTGAAGCTCTGTACGGATATGATGTCGCCCTGCGGACCTTAAACAGGATAAAAAAGAAACACACTGAAGTGAACATTAATTAGGCCCAGGCTCATGGGTGATAAATGGGAACCTCGTCAAACGGATTAACTCATTTGCTGTGTGCTGATTAAGTGTTGATTACTTTCTAGCGTCGGGGAAGCAGACAGCATGCTGGTGATTCGCCTCACTTCCGATTCAGACGGGAATGGTAAGAGAATTGAATATTACATATCATTTTCATAACATTTGATCACATTATAGCCTACTGGAACAAGCCTGGTGTGTGAATGTGTTTGTGTTTATGTTTGCGTGCGCGCGCGCGCACTCAGAGGAAAAGATTAGTTTTGGAGGGTATTTATTTATTTATTTATGAGCGTGAAGTACTGAAATGTTTACCACATACACCCTTAGCGTTTGACTTTGTGGGAACATTTGGCAGGTCCCCACGAGGGACCTTTGCTTTTTCTAATCATTTATTTAAAAATCTTGAGGTAAAAATTTGAATTTGGTTACTGAGGTAAATGTTATGGTTAGATTCAGGTGTAGACTTAATTAGCAACATTAATAATTATGTCAGTGGTCCTCACAGTGATAGTAAGACAAAAGTGTGTGTGTGTGTGTGTGTGTGTGTGTGTGTGTGTGTGTGTGTGTGTGTGTCCCATGTTGACAGAAAAAAGACCCACTTAACATGACCTGTAGGTCAGCAACCTTAGACTCTTAACACACTGGCCATTCTTTAGCAATCAGTAAATAGTTTGTTGAACATACACACATTTTTTTCGTGTTTTGTGTCAAAATCCACTGCCTTTTTTTTTTTTTAATTAATTTAGAAAAATATTATTCACACAGTTACATTTCTGCCCTGTTGTTCTTTTTAAATGTCAGTTAAAGGCCATATGGCTTTTTTTTTTAAATTTTTTTTTTTTTGCATATTTCAACTTATGGATAAAATATTCTGGACTGTAACAGGTGTTTTCATAATCAAACCAATTGTGTTCAACATTCCTAACCGCAATATACACTATGCATTGAAACAATATTGTCTTTAAAGATAAGCACAATTTCTGAGTTGTTATTTTCAGTCAACCCCTGAAAGCAAATTTGTTCACAGTACACTCAGAGTCAGACCCCAAAACCTGTTGCACAAGATTTCAGATAAAGAAGCCAGATCATTACTGAGGCAGTGCAAACTTTGTCATGGTTGACAGAGAGTATATTTACATTGTCTTCACATTTCTCAGTCAGTTCCACTACTAATGGCAAAAGAGTATATGAAAAATGACTGTATAATATAAACAACAATCCAAATAATTCAAAACTTCCTCTCAAACATTTAGAGAAACTACTTGCCTTTCTTCTAAAATGTCATTCTCGTAATAAACAACAATAGTATTGTCTCTCAAAAAGAGGAAGAAAACTTACTGAACTCATAATGATTATATAAAATAAATGCAAATCTTAAAAATCTTATGAAATCTTATGAAATATATCACATCATGCTGGCTAAGTATTTTAGCCCAGAAGCTGATGGTCTCTGCTAGTCGATTTAAAAATAAATAAATAAATAAAAAATAAATAAATAAATAAAAACCACAAAGTGACCCTAAAATATATCCAACAGATTTGTGATGATCATCTCAGTGTCCAGATTTAACCTTGTTAAAAATTAAAGAGGGCCATCCACATTCACAGAACGACTTAGACATTACAGGAAGAGGTCTAGTGCTGTTATACTCTCCAGGGAAGACTAAAATCAGGGGTCCAATCATTTTCAAATTTGGGCTAAAACGATACAGTGTCTCCTATGGTTAAGCTCAAAAATGTTATTGTTGCATGTTTTATTCATTTGTTATATCAATTCTTCATGAAGAGTGCCAGTAATGTTCGAGTGGACTGTGTGTTATGTTCAAAAGAAAGCAGTCAAACACGTCTTTGTATCTTTAAACCACAGTGCTTTATTTTTATGTCATAGGGACAGTAATAAGACTGGTTTGTCCATCATCCAGCTCTGGCTGCGTGATTGACTCAGAGGAAGCCAGCAACTGGACTTTGAGCAGTGAATACAACTCCACCGCTGCTGTGCCGGCTCTTTCTTCAGACAAATGGAGGAAATGCGACTTTTGGATCGGCCTGACTTTAGCCATGCTCTCGGCTTTTCTTATAGGAGGAAGTGTGATCCTGAAAAAGAAGGCACTGCTGCGTTTGGCTGCGAACGGTCAAACCAGGGCAGGTCAGTGCATTACACCGGTCTGTTATGACTGCAAACTCCCAATACCACTCCTCTTCAACTCCTGAACTTTGGATCAGTACTTTCCAAGCAAAATAATTTTCCTGTTGAACATTGGATACAGCTGATGTACAGTATACTGTCTAAACTATCTAAACATCACCTTACTGACAGTTCCACCAGATCAACAGTTATAGGTCTTTGTTCAGTTGTGTTATTTATTTTTTATTTTTAAGAACTCCGTTCAGTAGTAGGCTTAGATTATGTTGCTATTTGTTGCAAACACTGGCTAACTTTGATTAAATAGAATTATACCACAGAGCTGTTCACTTCTCGAACCTGATTGGTCACTCCATGTAATCTAAGTCTTCAAAAAAAATATATAATTGTTAGTATGGTGAAGCTTTCAATAAGGAGACTTTTATTTATCATTTATGGAAGGAGTCTCCAGTGTTAGCACTTGGTAAAGCTGTAACATTAGGTTTTCTGCCATGGGAAAGTTTTAAGGATGGAGCATGTTGCACTTTGCACTGTGGTATAAGAGGAATAAAACACTCCAGAACATGGCTTTATAGGAAAATAATCAACTTTGGGACGGTAACTGTATCTCTGCTTTGCACTGGCTGCATCACAACACCTTGCCATTGATTATTTTTCCTATAACATTAGTATTATAATAATAATATTATTCCTTATTTAAGATTTAGTTTGACTATGATGTCCATATTGTCAAAATTAATGGTGATATGCACATAAGAAATTAGCTTAGTTAATACATAATTACATACTGAGCAGTCAGAATTACTATGTGATAAAATAATGTGAGAGAATGACTGATGCACTGATGAAATCTAAAGGCTAAAGGCTGATATCTCTAAATTTAAAACAATATATGTATCTTCTCAAGGTGAAGGAGGACATGGCTACCTGAAAGACTGGCTGTGGTGGGGTGGACTGTTGACCAGTAAGCTTATTGTATGATGAATCTATACCTAACCATTGTAACCATAAATGATATGATAATATGATTAGTTTTGGTGTGTGTGTGTTTACAGTGGGAGGAGGAGAAGCAGCAAACTTTGCAGCCTACATGTTTGCTCCAGCCACTGTGGTCACCCCTCTTGGAGCACTGAGTGTTCTTTTCAGGTAATGATGCTGGACAGTCAAATTTAATAGTTATTCTATTATGAAGAGATTATACACACATCTTGTTTTATCCATATAGTTTTCAGAGCTTAATATTAATGACAACAGTGATGATGTGGCTGTGTAACATATACAGACCTGTTCAATATTCAGTACAAGAATTAACTTCCTCTTATCATATTGCATTTTCATAATCAGTGCAACAACCGTGAACTGAAATAAGTGTCATATTAATGATCAGCATATAAGATATAAGCCATAATTAAAAGATACATAAGATATAAGCCAGCGTGTAAGCCAGAATTTTCAGTAATAACGAGATCTTCATTACATTATGTTTATGTTTCGCTATATTTAATTCTCTCTCTCCAGCGCCGTATTGTCCTCTCACCTGTTTGGGGAAACGATGAACCTGCTAGGGAAGCTCGGCTGCATGCTAAGCCTTTTGGGAAGCACTATAATGGTCATCCACGCACCAGAAGAGGAAGCTGTGACGACTCTGAGTAAGATGACAGATAAGCTGTTGGACCCAGGTATTAAAAAAACTCCCTTTCTGTTGTTTGTTTATTTCTTTGACTTTTATTTCTTTGAAATAGGGAGTGTATTGTCAACTTCATAAGCAATCATTGGCAATGTAACTTAAGCCCAGATGTGTATCAGCGCTTGTGAGGATTCATTTACAGTGAGGATTAGACAGACAGTAGAACATAATATAAAGAAGCAACCAGACAAACCACAATGACGCTAACCACTAAAGTGGAAGTGGAACAAAACAGTACACTAAACACAAAGAGAAACTAATAAGCTAAGATAAGAATAAGGAGAATAATCAATGACTCAGTGGTGTGATGAAGTCTGACATGAAGCGAAGCTATTACCACCCCAATGTCGTCGAATATATTCGCAAAACAGGCATTAGGTCACTTTCTTTTAACGTCAGTAAGACCAAAATATACAACAGGTTACCGACACCACAAAGAGCAAGGAACAGCATTTACCTCTGACTGTTACGAACAAGCTGACAATGGAGACTCCTTCCATTAAAAACATCTCATAGCAGAAAACATCACCATATCAACAATTATTTGTTTTAAAAAACACTTTCATTTATTCAATATCCATTTATTATTAGGCTTTCATTAGCTCTTACTATCGAAATGAAAACCTATTAGATGGCAACATTACTGTGAGAGCTACTGTCACATAAAATTAATCAGCACCTTCTGACCAATCAGAATCGGGAGTTCAATAGTGCTTTGGTATAACCAAAATTACAACACATGAGAACATAAAGGCACTAAACAAAAAAAAATCTAAAGATATACAAAAAGGATGATATAAGGTAAGGATAGATCTAAGAATCTTACCAAAAAAAAAACCCCAGAAATAACTAGGCCTCATAAGCAAACTAAAAAAGACTACATGCAATAGCTTATCCACTGACGTCTAGACACGAGATTAGACTAGCAAAGATCTAGACAAGGATTAAATAGGAAACAATAATAACTAGTCCTAAAGTGGTAATGCTAAACTGTTAAAAGTAGTACAAGCACATGGACAGGTGCAGAGAGTGCAGTACACAGTTCTTGTAAGTTAGTGATAGGATGAAGGTGATAGTAATCAGGGAAGGAATAGCATTAGTGTGTGCTGCTGGAGAGGGACTTCATTTACAGAGCATCAATTTTAGTGCAATATTAGGAACAATGACGCGTTAAGATCAACCTCTGGTTCTCTGAAACCCAAATCTATATCTATATCCAGATATCTGTAAAGCTGCTTTGTGACAATGTTCATTGTTAAAAGTGCTATCTACAGTCAGGTCCGGAAGTATGTGGACAATGACAGAGTTTTTGTGATTTTGCCTTTATACACCACCACAATGGATTTGAAATAAAACAATCAAGATGTG
>CM075017.1:4455862-4468674 GCA_037576675.1 Pangasius sanitwongsei | reverse complement strand
ATACCTTTGAGCCCCTGAAAATGGAGGTACTTTGCTGAAAATGGCTATAATTCCTAAATGGTAAATGCCATATTTTTATGGAACCTCTTAAAATAAAGCTGAAAGTCTACATTCCAATCACATGTTGATTGTTTTATTTTAAATCCATTGTGGTGGTGTATAAAGGCAACATCACAAAAACTGTCATTGTCCAAATACTTCCGGACTTGACTGTAAATAAGATTGAATTGAATCCAAAAGACACCACCTGCTCTGTTGAAACTATAAACTCTTGTGCTTCCTGTAACGGAAAACGGGCAAAGCTTAGCAGCTGTGTTCAGGCTTGAGGTGGGGCTCATTTCTGGGCTGGAAAACATGTAAACAGAAGCCTGGAATGAAATGGAATGAACCCAATCTCTGTTTGCTAAGGGTGCCAAAAGTACTGAGAAATTATACTCAAGTCAAAGTGTAGATAATACGTCAAAATCTTACTCAATTAAAAGTGGAAATATCCAGTCGAAAATGTACTCAAGTGAAAAGACAACAGGTTGCTATTTAGAAAATGTATTCAAATATTAAAAAGTAAATGGTTTCTAACTAATGGAATTAAGTTAGTCATGTTTTCATTTGAAAACTAACTTTTATTAACCAACTAAGCCATTTGCCTGAAAACATTCTCTGTAAGTTTGCTGCTCATATGCATGACTCACACAGTTTGCTAATGAATTAATCAGAAGTAAAATATCCTGTAAATAAACAATATTTACCATTAGCTACAATTTGACTTGCTGCCTACCCAGTGTTAGCTACTGGAATTGATGCTAGTCTGACCTTGCATAGAATTAGCAAAGAAAACAGGCTAAATTAGATAAATATAGCCAATGTTAGCAAATTAGCAAAACGTACCTTAACATGCTTCTATAAATTAGATGGAGTTCATGTCTCAAAGGAGATGCCGCATATTACACAAGTCTTTGCTTAGTCCAAGATATTGAAACATTTTACTGAGGTAGAGCCAGAGGCACTCATCCTCAAGATCAACACTGCAGACATATTCAGACACACACAGATAGCTATAGCGCTAACAATATTGTGAAGCATGAGGTCACAGCAGATGAACTGGCACGATTCTTGATACTGATAAACCAGTGGATGCTTTAATCTGAAATATAAGCAAAATGCATTGACTCCTCTTCAGTTGACGTGTAGTGTACAGTTATTGTCTAGATGAGTGACGAAGAGCCCTTTGAGATTTGTAATTAGTACAATGAAGGTGTAAATAAAAAAATGTAGGATGCGAAAAAGCTATTTTTTTGTCTTTGAAGGTAAGAGTACAAGTATTCAGTTTCAAAACACTCAGGTAAAAATATAAGTACATCAAAATAATACTTGGTAATGAAGTACAATTACTCGAGTATTTTCTAGCTCTGGTTTTGTTATTGTTAAATGGTGGAGTAAGAATCACACTGAACACTCTCGCTACCAATACAACATGGTATTAATGATGGTATTGTAGATCCATTGCATGGTTATATTAATGTCTACTTAAAATTATAGTATATGATGGTTAAAGATTAAGAAAAACCATTGAAACTTTGAAAAAAGATTATTTTCTGTCTCCTCAAGGTTTCCTTGTGTTTGCCAGCATCCTTCTCGTAGCCTGTTTGGTTATGATCTTCTACTTCTCTCCTCGCATTGGTCATACCAACATATTAATCTACATAAGCATTTGCTCGCTGCTTGGAGCCTTCACTGTATCTTCAGTGAAGGGCCTGGGCATCTTCCTCCGTACAGTCTTCGTCGAGCCCTCCGTCCTTCGTCATCCTCTTACCTGGATACTCCTGCTGACTTTGGTGGCTTCCATCATCGTCCAGATCAACTACCTGAACAAATCCCTGGACACCTTTAACACGTTGCTTGTGTACCCTATTTACTACGTGTTCTTCACCACCGTGGTACTCACCACCTCCATCATCCTGTTCAAAGAGTGGGGCTCCATGTCAGCCGTGGATGTCGTGGGCACCATAGGAGGCTTCCTGGTCATTGTGCTTGGAGTGAGCATGCTTCATCTCTTCAAGGATCTGCGTGTGACTTTGGATGAGCTGAGGAGTAATCTGTGTCAGCCTCAGGCCCTGGACAGCCCAGGAAAGAGGGAGGACAAGCACATCCTCATTGAGAACGTGGACAGCCTGCCGCCAATGAGAGAGGAAGGCCCCAGAGTCTTCATCATCAGCTGAGCAGAAGGTCATTTAAAATGGACTTTTATTAAACCATAAATGAGTAGTTAGGGGAAAGAAAATATCTAATTTATATCACGGTTCTATCATCAGCCAAGACATGTTTGGTGTCTGCTAGTTAGTTTTCTGCTAGAGCTTGGAGGCTAATGTAGCTAACAAGTAGTGACAGTCATCATTGACTGTCATTCATCTTTAGTAACCGCTTTATCCTGGTCAGGGTCATGGTGGAACCTAAGCTGGAACCTATCCCAGGAATACTGGGCCTGAGGCAGGAATACCTAGATAGATAGGTACCCTAGATAGTATGCCAATCCATTTCAGGGCACCATACACACACATACACACACACACACACACACACACACACACATTCACAGACTCCTTCACACCTAGGGGCAATTTAGAGTAGCTAATACACTTACTGATACATTTTTTGGAGGTTTGAGGAAACCTGTATGGACCTACCAAGCTTCAAACCTAGCTTCCAGATTTTAACAATTCCCCTTTGAACTTTTGGGGACAGACTGCTAACAAAAGGCAACCCATGTAAACAAACTACTCTGGTTGACCAAGATGGCTGCTCTTATAATACAGTGAGGTTTTATTCATGTATATAGAGGTCACAAGGTCCTAAATGTCTTGGCATTATTTAATAACTGCATGTGGTTTGAGGAAAATATTTACTGAAAAAGATTTTTTTTCCCATTACATGTGCAGAATTCTAGACTCTTAGTACAAAACTACAGAAGCAAACATCTGACACTGAACATATTTTGGCTATGATATGATATTTGGGTTGGGGGATGTAATTTTTTTTTTTAACTAAACCCTTATACTTTCATAACATTGTAGTGATATCAGAGGTGTGTTCTCTGAGAGGTGACTTGTGATGCAGCTTCTGCTGAGGATCAGCCTTGATGAGGCAGAACACTTGGATTTGTAGTATATATTTAATTTTAGATGCAATATTTTTTCAGGATTTTTAGGGCTTCTTTAATGGTGTTACATTTACTGTAACATTGCATATATGGAAGTCTTTTAATGCTGGTGTTTATGCAACTTTTTCTATTCATGGTTTAGATGGTTTAGACAGACGTTCACAAAACTTAGCAGCAGCGTGCACTTTTGGCGGCTTGTCCACAAAGCACATTTGTCAAAGCAATTTGATGCAAATCTGTCCATTCAGTTGCTGCTCCTCTTCACTTGCATGTAAGGAAATCTTCCTGGAAGCAAAGTGCATGGTTCAGGTCAAAACCATTTCAAATGCTTATTTGAAACTGAAGCCTTGGAGCATGAATATATCAAGGTAGTATATTACTATACTAGTATTTTGGGTATCATTTCCTAAAACTGCTGAATATTTTATGGCACTGTTGTATTGCTCGGGTTTGCCTTTGAAACTTGTACAAAACATTTTGTGGTTTAGGCAGGCGCAATGCAGTGCAAGGTGTGTCGGATTTTAAAATGTGAAATTTGTTTCAGAAACTGTGAAAACTGTAAAGAAGCTGAAGACACGATGCATCAGCTGTTGAATGTGGCTGAGGCTGATGACTGTCAATGACCCATGCAAATGTTTGTCTATTAAACAATATGCAAACAATGACCAACGTTTTTCTATTAAACAATATTTTGTTAACAGTTGTCTCCAACGTTTCCACAGTACAGCACAGGACACAAGGCAGCAAGTCTCTACTCTCAGGTACGGATATAGTAGTGTCTACACGAAAAAGATATGGACAAAGAATAAAAGTAATACCCTGAACAAATATGTATCATAACCTAATCTCTAACCAACCATGGCTAAAAAGGGCCTCCTGCTACACTCACTGTACTATAAGATGTGTGTTTTTTCCCCTCTAGTGGGTTCTGTGACTTTAGCAACGAAGCAATACATCAGCCTAATGTCACCTATGTTTATAATAGACAAATACAGCCCTTAAGTTAAATTCAAACCTGAAGTTAAATAAGCATAATTATGATGATGAAATAAAAGCACTTCTCAGTAGCTTGCAGTTTTGGAGATGAAATGTTGTTATACACACCACATGCCACTAGGCTGCACTATATCTATCCTACCAGTAAACATGCGTGCAGAAGTTAAAACAGAAATTATATTAGTGGTGTTATTTTAATTATAACAACCTACATAAATAGAGGTATGACCCATACTTTATAGCGTAATAGTATGACTAATTGGTGCAGTATTTATCCTTCTCCTAATTATCCTTATTCCTGGGAAAAGGTAGCGATTGTCTGCTGCACTGATGTCATTGCTAGCACTGTAACAATGGTGTTTTTAATTGGAGAAAAAATGTAAACAATCTCAAACATAAATAATAAAAGTAAGGTTTCACTGTTAGCTTCTTAAAAAAGAGTGAGAGCTTCATTTCTCCCTCACCATTTTCCAGGAATGTTCAATGTCATAATAATGTGATTTTTAAACAATGCATTGCAGTGGTTCCGTGGTTAGCGCTGTTGCCTTACACCTCGCGGGTTGGGGTTCCATTCCCGCCTCTGCCCTGTGTGTTCCTCTGGGTACTCCGGTTTCCTCCCCCATCCAAAGACAAGTGTTGTAGGCTGATTGGCATCTCCAAATTGTCCATGGTGTGCGATTGTGGCTTGCAATGGGTTGGCACCACGTTCTGGGTGTTGCCTGCCCTGTGTCCTGAGTCCCCTGGGATAGGCTCCAGATTACCCCATGACCCTGTGAAGAAGCGGTAGAGAGGATGGATGGATTCACCAACAATTTACACAAGGTTTCTTTTGTCTCTCATGTTAAAAAGAAAAAAGAAAAAAAAAAGGAGTATATATCAGTCTTTATTGACCATCAAATCTATAGAAACATGCTGAGGTAAGTTTGGTAAATTTGCTAGCTATTTGTTTTCATTGCTAAGGCCGCTTTCAGCAGGGTTATTAAACAGCAGACCCAATTGTTAGTGAAGTACATAATGAAGTCATTTTTAAAATTAAATATACACTTGAATACTTGAGTATGAATAAATATTTATACTCTTTGTCTTTCAATTGGCTCCATTCTTCATACCTTTAAGGTTGTGATATGCCTGATGACCCTGTTCAAAAAACTAATTAAAAACTACAACAGTGATGCTTATGGTCCACTTATGGACTGCAATATTCATGTTTTCAGATGAAATTATACATATTAAATGTACAAAGTCCTAGAAGGATGAAACTGCGATCCCCAATGCCACCAGTAGGTGTCAGACGCTTCATACAAATTCTGCATGTAAGCACCTGCTGTTCTATTACTTCATGTCTATTTGTAATAAAACCCCACAGAAGATAAAAGCCATATGCTAATTGTGCTTCTTTGGCTGAACAGTAGTAATAGAGAACAGCCAGACATGTTTGGGGATTTTAGAGAGTTGATGAAGTAGAAAGTGAATGGATAGGCGTTGCAGCCTTCAACCTTTTCGATTTTGCAGCATTATACATAATCAATTCAAAATCAATTCACCGTTAAGGTAATTTCTTTCATCCCTTACAAGTGATGCTTCTTTGCTTTAGAGGAACACATTGTCCTTTAATTGCTTTTTGTTTTTTTCTGTTCAAGTTCTGTCAGAGTGCTTTGAATCGCAAAGGTTAAGTCATGAAATATTCATAGCTGAACTTCAGTGCAGAATGATGCTTTTGTTTTTTTTTTCTACTTCTCAAACATGAAGCAAGAAAATTAAATCATTTGCAAATACTATGCATCATTTTGAATACTATTACTAATCTGAATACTATATTTTCACTGAGGATAATATTTGCACATGCAAATAGTAGTAGTGATTAATCTTTTCTCATCTTTAACATGTCAGACAGCATAGACAGGTTTTTCCATGTTGGTTAAAGATAGCTGTGAGCTGTTCAGGTTTTAGCCCGGCGTGTAGTAAACCAGTCAGCTCAGTGGTCTGCTCATGTAATGATTAGATTTCTAAAGAGCTCTCAGCCTCCTAATTAACAGCCATGGCATTTGTGATAAATGTCAAGTGTTTGTTTCAATCACATGCCTCTTTGTCCAGTCACTAAAACCCAACATGAGAGAGAAGAAGAAGAAGGAGTGGAAGAATAGATTACAGGAAAGCATGAACAACCAAAAAAAAAGTGAATGGTGGTGGAGTCAAGAGCTTAAATTAGAGGGATGAGAAAGTGAAGGAGCTATCCTGCTGTTATTGGAGAGGAAGACGGTACAGGTGGTTACTATGAAGCTAATGTAGTCATGTTGTAGAATAATGAATTTCTGTCCTACCCAGCATGCAATATCCTGGTAGGAGGCACGTAATGGACTTCCCATTGGGGAATGTGTTCAGGATAACAGGGTTGAGTGAATGTTGTGCAACTAATATGTACATTTTACATAACCTGTAATGGAAGACTCATGGGAAAAAAGATGTTTCAAGCACAAGTTTAATTGATTCACAGTCCTGAATGATTATATTTAAAGGTAAAGTGTGGTTATAGTGGGCTGGGACATGCAAAAAATGTGGTTTTATGAATATTTTGAAAGTTATGAAAGTTATTTATTTGAAACATGCACACAGATTGTTGTGAGGCATACTTTACCTGTGTTCAAAATGTCTTTCAGCTTTATGGAAATTTGTTAATGTAATATCAGTGGGACACAAACAGCACCCCAGTTGTTGAATCACCCTCCTACACATTATAGTAAAGTTTAAATAACTTAATCTCAGTGATCTAAATGATGCTGTTGTAAGTCACAGCTGGTACACCATGCTGGAGGTTGGAGTCCCACCACAACACCTCACCTGCCTACAGGGTCTTTCCCCAATGCTCTGCCATTGGCTACAGTTGGGTTTTTGCCAATGTTCTTTTGGCAGTTCTTGGACTAATTTTTGGCGCAATGCTGGCTTGCTGCTGAGTGTTTGGCCATGCCTCCTGTGGCGGTGAATCTGCTGATCGCAGGCCTTTTTGGGGTGTATGATTTCCACTAGGATTACATGCTGGTTAAATCCCTGGCGTGGCACTGTAGAACTGCATGATGCCTCTGATGCATTTATCCATCCTACGGAGGTTTCATAACTTTCTACTTTTTCATTTTGGCCTGTAGTTAAAAAATTGTTAAATAAAAGTGCTGTGAATTTTGCTGTCTTGTCTGCCATATGATGTGTAGTTATGCACTGATCACTGTAAAGTCTCATATAATATAATATAATATAATATAATATAATATAATATAATATAAAGATTGGAACTTTACCTTATCCAGTTTTGGTGAGTCCCATGTGCCCATAGTAACCACAGATTCTTGTTCTTGGCTGACAGGAATGGAACCTGATGTGATCCTCTCCTGTTGTAAGCCCATCTGCCTTAAAGTTCGAAGTGATGTGTGTTCTGAGCTGCTTTTCTGCTCACCATGGTTGTAAAGAGTGGCTATTTGAGTTACAGTAGCCTTCCTGTCAGCTTGAGCCAGTCTGGCCATTCTCTTCTGACGTCTCTCATCATCAAAGTGTGTCTCCCTGTAGATCTGCCGCTCACTAGCCGCTTTTTGTTTTTCGCACCATTCTGTGGAGACTGTTGTGTGAAAATCTGAAATATTCAAACCAGCCCACCAAGCACCAACAACCATGCCATGGTGAAAGCCACTGAGATCACATTTTTTCCCCATTCTGATGTTTGATGTGAACATGAACTGCAGCTCCTGACCTATATCTGCAAGATTTTATGCATTGCCATGCTGCAACATGATTGGCTGATTGGATTGCATGAATGTACAGGTGTACAGGTGTTTGTAATAAAGTGGTCGGTGAGTGTATTTTTTGCTATGAAATGGACATACAGTGGCATGAATTCATGTTCCTTTATGAATTCCCTGGCTTTCATCCATCTAAGCAGAAAAGAGAACAGCTCTTGTGAAGACTTTTCTGTATCTTTATCTAATCCTCTATTTAATATTACTTAATCTGTGTTGTCACTCAGGCTATTGCTGGTAGCTGCATGTTTGCGTGTTCATTGAGGAAATCACTTCTCTCTCATAAATCAACAGTCTATAATTAAGCATCTTGGCTGGTAAGTATTTGGACATTCAGAAACTGTTAGAACTCAGCCATGTGCTGGTCCCCAAAGATTTTTTTTTTTCCCTGTGAATGATGAATGATGTGAAAGCCTGGAAGGCTGTGTGTTTCCATTGACTGCTTGTCTTGTTAACCAGGCCTTGTTGCTTCAAAGCTGAAATCTGTAAGCTCAACAAAAAGGGTCTAATTAGAGATAAGGGAAAACAACACTGCTGCTATCATAAATTACCCCCGCTGCTCTCTAGCGTAGCATGCATACCATCTTTCTGCACCCTCTTTCTCCGTTCTCTCTCCACAATGCTTTCTTAGGCTCTTAACGCAGGAAGACTGAGCAGTAAATTAAATTAATGTTAGCCTTTTCTCAATCATTCATCATTTCCAATAAAATGATTAGAGCTGTTGTAAGTACATCGTTAAAACCGAAAGCATAAAAGGCCCATTAAAAAGTCATTAAGGGCAGCTTAGCATGAAGGTCTACCCTGTTGGGCTTTTAGCCAGCCAAGATGTAGGGGCTCTACTTTATGGACATCATTTGAAATGTGGACCTGTAATTACAAGCTGAATAAATAGGATGGCAAAACAGACTGAAAACAAAAGGATGGTAGTGAATTGGCAGGAAATGGCTTAAAGAGTTGGAGGTGTTAGGTTCAGTGGAGCAGAATTGTGTTTGAGCAGGGCAGACATAGCAAAAAGACCCTTGTATGTACAGATATTTAGCTTAAAAATAGATTCTCCATATGCTCATGTTCAAAATGGTTTATCAGAATTGTTTTGAGAAAGCTCTACTTTGGAGGCAGGCAGTAAATCATCAGTTCAAACTGCCAAAATTTTGAAGTTTACTCTTTAAAAATGGCACTCATCCCCTAGCTACTGACAATCCTTCAGGTGTTCGTAGCTAGCCTGGTTAGAAGGCAGACTTTGTGCTCTTTCATAAGTCATTTAATTTTGATTCACTATAAAACGTAAATAAGTTCTTTTTATGTGGTGTATGTTTGGTTTATATTAGTGGGACTACACTAGAAATCTGCTCAGAAAGCTAACTAGCTCTATAATATATAAACCATAAACTCTTTTATTCACTAATCTTATTAGCTAGCTAGCTAGCTGGCTAGTTGGTGTTAGCTTGAAACATTCCTGATAACTTGCATGTTTGCTGCTTTACAGTAGCTATGATAAACAAGAAAACTGCCCAGAAATCTAAATATTTCCATAATATATAAACCATAAATTCTATTCATCGCTAATATTTTTAGCTCACTTTGTAGCTAGCAGCCTAGTTGGTGTTAGTTTGAATCTTTCTTGATAAGTAGCATGTTTGCTTGCTTTACGGTAATTATTTTAAACCAGAAAACTGCCCAGAATACTAGCTAGCTCGATAATGTATATAAACCATAATTAAAAAAAAAAATTTCTGTTAGCTTGTTAGCTAGCTTGGTAACTAGCTTGAAACTTTCTTGATAACTAGCATGAATGTTTGCTTTATATTTGTTATACAAGAAAACTGCACAGAAAGCTAGCTCTATAATGTATATAAACCACGAACCTTTTTTATTTCTACACATACTTAGTTTGTTGGTAGCTAGCTGGCTAGTTGGTGTTAGCTTGAAACATTCTTGATAACTAGCATGTTTTTTGTTGCTTTTTATTAATTATTTTAAATCAGAAAACTGGCCAGAAATCCAGCTAGCTCTATAAACTCCCTCTATAAACTATTTAACTATTCAGCAATATAACCTCTGTATGCTTCAGGGGTGCTGAATAAGCTGATTGGTCAGATTAATTTTCTATAACAGCACAGCTTATATAGTAGTTCTGGATGTAAGGTTTTTATATTATACCACTCATTTCTATTATCTTATTGTTTCTATAGTAACAGCTTACATTGACACTACATGGTGACAGTCATAGGAAAAGCTTTTTCAGACACCCATAACATTAAATGTAACTATAAATAAATAAAAAGTATGTACAAATAAAAATATTGTGATTGTTTGCAAGTTGCTGTTGTATAAGAAGGATAAAACACTTCTGGATGTGCTGTTATTGGAAAAGAATCAACTGTGTCAAATCACACCACCGCGTCATTGATGATTTTCCTATTACAGTGTGCCTTGTAATGGTTTAATTGTTACTTTTTACTACACTCCTAAATATTTTATGTAGCACGCTCTTTTACTGGGAAAATACTCTTGTTTTTTGGGATACTACTTAGAAACGTCCTCCAGAGGGACAAATTCTAGTTGTAACTATTTTTTTTCTTGGAGTGTACTTGTTCTTTCAGTATTTTTTGTTTTCTTTTTTTTTTTTTTTTTGGGCAAGCAGGTGAAGAGTAGTGAGGTGTTTTTGTTTGGATCCTGTTTCCAGAAAGAGCCCACTGTAGAACAGTGCACTGTAATGGTAATTCTGTGAGGAGGCAGGGTCTTAATGAGAAGCAGGGTTGTTAAAGACATAAGCACCTTGATGAGTTATTTCATCTCTTATTTAGCATGAACCCAGCTCTGTGATTGCCTTTTTAATTAGACTGCAGATGGTGGAGTTGTTATATTATCAGGGGCCTCGTGGGAAGCTTATTTAATGCAAGCTTGTGCAGCTTTCCTTTCAAAATGCTTGGCTCTGCTAGCTTTTGCACTGTATTATATCCAAATCTCTATCTGAGCATATTTTTCCACCAGCAAAAAGAATTTTTAGGTTTGAGAGTGTTAATATGACAATGTCTAAATTTCACAGGGATACATGAGAATTTGGGATACATGAGAGCTCAGAATTGTGCCTATAGTACCTATAGACTGTAAAATTCAGCATTATGATAAGTCTGTGGCCATTTCCCTTTTAATCTAAGGTCAGTTTCATCCTATCTTCATTCTAGATTACTGTTTTAGCTTTTATCAAACAATAGGGGGTGCTGTGGTCATCTTATTACAGAAGGAGAGAAGACTCAGAAGCAGTTCTTGTGCTCCTTAAAAAAAAAAAAAAAAACTTTCTCAAATCTCCACTTTCGTAGGAATGACATCGTGCCGACGACATGAGTCAGTGCGCTTCCTAATTGGAAAAAAGGCTTAAAACGGGTAACAGGTTCATTATGTGATTCCATCTTAAGACCTTTAATAAACAATTAAGGGTGCAATAGAGTGGTTAATTTGATAAGGCGATGATAAACAATTTCATTTCTTTGGCTTGCCATTCATCAGGATCTCGTGGGAGGCTGATATAAAGCAAGGCGCTTGTTTTCCACTGATCCCCAAGAGGTCAGACATCAATCAAAGTCCCAGCTACTCAGAGCCAGTGTTTAATTACTATACAGTAAGATTACCTGCAAGCACCGCTGGAACTTCAGTGTGCCTGTGGTTTAAAATAAAAGGGATTTGTATTAATTTCAGGCTCAGTTGCACACCACAAATGGAACAGTTATTGGTTACACTTCATTGCCAGTAGTCAGGTATACCTGTTCTGTTGTTGTGTTGGAGGCCTTCATTACCTCCTTTGATGTTTCAATCTGTTTTGAGTGAATTTGGGAATTGGAAAAGTAACTTCTTCCAAATTAGAGCTGCCACAATGCCTTCACGCTTACAACAATTCCCTGTTAAGAGCTATTCCTGAACAGCTTTCTAATTACTGAATAAACTGTCTGAATAAAAGAAAGGCATATGCACATGTGGTAAATAAGAGCACTTCAAGCACATTTAGATATCTTCGTATATACTTCTTGACGTCTACTATAGAACTTAGAGCCCGTCTCATCAGATAGGTGAAAAAAAGATTCTTAGATGCATTTCAATTCTCTTTTTGGACGATTCTGCATTGATGGACTGATCCCAGTAATCAGATTAAAAATAAATCAGTTCAAATCAATGTGAAGCAAAGCTGAATATAAATAGTAATTTATTTATTATACCACAACTCAAGACCAGTTAGGCATAGACTAGCAAGTAGAGGTGTAAAGATCACATGATTTGGATTAGTACTTTGATTCAAAATGCAATGACTGTAATAAATCGAGGCAACAATCATAAATCAATTATTATTGAACAAGGACAGACAACTGATGTGTAAAAAGTAATTCATATTTTTAAACTAATGTATAAATAGGCTAGCAAGGTGATTTGTGTGTAACTGTGATACATACTGTAAAATAGTCCTTCTCTATGTGAAAAATCATTCACTAATTTACAACAAGCCTGCCCCAGATTCTGAACAAAGTTGGTCAAATCAAATCTTATCGAGCTGTACTGTAGCAGATTCAGTGGTATAGGCAAATGAATCTTTCCTTTAAGAATCGCAATCATATTGTATTGTGTGGAAGCTCAGACCTGCGCCTCCACCAAGTGTGACTATATTGTGGATTTTATTAATTCAACACACACGCACAAATGGACAGGAGTCATGCAGTGTGCAAGCTCTGTCTTAGAGATAAAGAGTATTTCGGATACCAAGATAAAGTGTTTCGGAAATACAACAAACATACGAAATCATCGTATTTCAAGATTGAAGTGAAGTGAAGTGAAGTGACGTGTGGCCAAGTATGGTGACCCATACTCGGAATTTGTGCTCTGCATTTAAC
>CM075017.1:4383938-4455762 GCA_037576675.1 Pangasius sanitwongsei | reverse complement strand
TTGGGGGTTTGGTGCCTTGCTCAAGGGTCTCACCTCAGTCGTGGTATTGAGGGTGGCAGAGAGCGCTGGTCATTCACCCCACCTACAACCCCCCACCTACAACCCCTGCCGGACCCGAGACTCAACCCCACGACCTTCGGGTTCACCTTCGGGTTACAAGTCTGACTCTCGGACCATTAGGCCACGACTGCCAATGTCGTCAAGAGTTGGAGCAAAAATGGTCTTCTGCTGTTCCTGTTCAACAGAGAACCTTCACGAAGGGCCATTGCGACCAAAGACAGCTGATGACAAAGATCTGCCAGTCACAGAAATTTATCATTAAAATCTCAGTGTATGTGCTGCCACAACTCTTGTCTTAAAGCCTCCAATAAGAGGGGAGCTTTGGATGATGGTAAACTCAGGGGACAGCTACAAATGCGCTAGTGGTGATGCCGAAATGTGAACGAAACATGCTAATGTTCAGAAAAAAACCTTATTACCAATTATGAAGCTCGTTTTGAAAAAGTTTCTGTTTATGAGGCCCTGTTTACCACACGATGCCAGATCTCACTGTCTGATGGCTTAAGCATAAAGTAGGCATTTTCTTTTATCATCTAGATTACCTTAAATTTATAATCTGAAATGTTACTGCACTGTCTGTTATAGAATCCATCCAAGATTGTATTAGGATCGTCTCATACAATGCGACAAATAATAATATTAAACGACGGCTGAAATTTCAGTTTAAGCTTACATTGTTGTTGAAAACCTGGGCTTTTGCTCAGTACTGCACATACTGGAGCCAAATTTACTTTATGCTTTAAAAGTAAAAAGTGGTCACAGCTATAGTGTAGAATCGAGATGCATCAAGAATCATTTCATGATCGTGTTGAACCGTGGTGGGGGGTGTCTCTCAAGGGGGTCTCAAGATTCCCTAATGCAGCATCAAGTGCTCTCACAATCCATGATGGCGCATGTAGGTTTGCTGTTAATATAAGATGAAAGAAGATATGATGGGAGCTACGTGATGCTGTAGTGGTTTCCTTCAGCATTCTGGGCACAGCAGAGCGTCCACATGCTGCTTACTATAATGGCTCCCTGGAACTACTCTCCACAAAACAAACGAAGCATCTCGTGACCTGTGCCACGGCCATAATATCATTTCCGGTGGGTACATGTTTTCCACCCCCCAAGTGCTGCTGTAAGGTGGTTAAATAAAACATCGCTGAAAATATTAATGTTTCATCACAGCTCTGTCCCTGCAGCATCGCCTCGGCTCTGTCTGACTCTGCGGAGCTTTCAAATTTATAGAGGGCCAAGATAGCCCAGGATGCAGCGTAATGGAGGGAGCCTGGATTTAACATGTCAAGATTTATTAATGATTGCTGTCTGCAGGGCAAAGCTGAGGTCGCCTTAAAGAGGGAACACGTTGTCACCAGACCATTGTGCGCTCAAATATTAAGGACACTGAGTATTGTGTCATGAGCAGAATTAGTATTGATTTAACCTTTTGGAAATTTAGATTTTTATCATTTAATTTTTCATTCACTGTCTGTCACATTCTCTTATCCAGAGCGATTTACGAAACAGTTGACAGGAAGACAAGACAAGAGATTAGTGCTAGGTTGTACAAGTGCTAGTGGTCTAGTCAAGCTTGTATCCTGGGAATACTGAGCATGAGGTCGGAATACCAGAATGGAATGCCAAGGCACCATGACCACATATTCTCACACCAAGGGGCAATAAAGCATAGCCAGTCCTCCTACCGGCAAGCTTTTCTGAGGTGGGACGAAATCAGAGAACCCGAATGAAACCCACCCAGGACACACACAAAAAATATTTTTTTTCAGATGGCGTCCTGTTTACGCCTGCAGATTTGAACTTTACATGTAGCCATAATGGAAAATCCATTTTTGTTATCTATTTATGATGGCTCCAAGACAACAGATTCATTTTTTGCCAACATCATTTTCGTCTGTGCAGCCTTTGCCAGTCTCAAGGCATGACTGCCACCTCATAATCCATCATTTGCCTGAAGAACACCTTACCCATCATGCATCTCACCATCACACTGGGACAGACCTATATGCCCACATATCACTCTGGCTTCATGTTCACTGTTATTAATAGTGCCCCATACACAACAATCAATAATCTTAATATCACTTTTATTGCCTAGTGGTGTGTGACAAAACATGTGCTGGGGGTCTGAGGCAATAATTTTCGAAGTGGTTGCAGATTGATTTTGCGATCACATATGGTTATTCAGTGGTTGCGGGGGTGGCAGCAGAGACGCGTGACACCGAGCTCTGTCTCTTGTGATCCTCCATTTCAGTGTGTTGATTAAGTGTACTGTCACTGAGTGGTAGATCTCAGCTCGATCACCCTGCGGGGGAGGCTCCGAGCTCAGCAACGTGATGCAACACGTTGTGCTCTAGATGCTCTGGAGCTTCACATCTGACTTCATATTTGTGAGACTGGGGTCACTGGCTTTTAATGAGTCTTTTGACAAGTGGTGGAAGTAAGGAGGAAATGATCATATGAGATAATTTAAGAGTTGAAGTGAAAAGCAGTAATAAAGGACAGGGCACATTCAGGTCTCAAGAATATAAAGAGCAAAAAAAAAAAAAACATCTTGAAAAGAAATGTTTGCTATTATATTCATTTATCTTCAGTAACTGCTTTATCCTGGTCAGGGATGGATCCAGAGCCAATCCCAGGAATACTAGCATAAGGTGGGAGAATTCACCCCAGATGGGACGCCAATCCATTACAGGGCACCATGCACACAGCTTCACACCTCGGGGAAAACATCTGCCTTCTGGGATGTTTTTGGACAGTGTGAGGAAACCAGAGAACCCAGAGGAAACCCAAACAAAATGTCACACAGAACTCCTGGAACCCTGGAGGCATAAAATCCTTTATGAAAATTGACATAAACCATATATTGCATATTTATGAATGCTTATTCCAGTTAGTGTCACCTGACATAAAGGCTTTAATTTTTGATTGACATAATGCCTGATTCAAGTGACACTGATTTTTGCTGACATAAGGTTTCAGTTAAGTTCCAGGGTCCTCGGTTCAATGCTGAGCTTGGGTTATATGACGGTGAGCCAAATGAAAACCTTTTTTTTTTTTTTATTTTGCATTGTTTATTGCAAATAGGTGTCACAAAAGTGTATCATTTTTCTACATAATCTCCATTTCGTTCAATGCAGTTTTTTTCCCCCAAATTTAAGTCGCTCTTTTAAGGTTTTCTTTTAATTCACCATTGTACGTGTGTCACATTGTCTCCCTATGTCTGTGTGGGTGTCCTCTGGGTTCTCAGGTTTCCTCCCATCTCCCAAAAACATGCCGGTAAGTGGATTGGCTATGCTAAATCACCCCCTGTGAATGTGTGAATGAGTGTGTGATTGGTGCCCTGCAATGGACTTGCATCCCATTCAGGGTGTATTCCCACCTCACTCCCAGTGGTTCCAGAATGGGTTCTGGATCCACCACAATCCTGACCAGGATACAGCGCTTACTGAAGTGTCAGAAACACAAAAATTGAACAACAGCTAGCATTCCCCAAATAAAATTCTGGTTTAAATGTTTATTGTGTCAAATTAATATCATTAATTGTATAACTACACCAGAGGTACACTAAATTACAAAGTCAGATGTCATGTAATGTCATAACACAGCCCTATGTCAAGCTGACACCTATTGGATTTAAGACCCTGATAAATATTTATGTAGATTTTAGAGATGTAATGCAATGGCATTGTTTGTATGTATATCTGTTTAGTGCTACAAATATTTGTATCTAAATATTTGGATTTAAACCTGAACTGGGCAAGTTTTTAAAAAAAAAAAATATATAGATATTTTTTTTATCCTACTTGCACACCTATTTTTGTTTGATTTGCCTGTGACATTTCAAACAAATTTTTGGTTCTTTTCCCAAAATATAAACAAACTATTAGCCAAGTTAAATCAATGCAACCCTGACCAGGCAGATACTAAAGATGAATGATTGAACATCATAAATATATTACTGTAAATACACTGTTCATGTTCATTTTAATGATGTGGTCTTTCTTTGGCCAACGAGCTTCATATCTGACAGCTCGCTGCAAGAAAGAAAAAACCTCCAGATTGACTTTTTTTATGCAACCAATGGGATCCCAGGCCTAGTCTCAACCAGACGCTATGTGAGTTTTTCTGGCAAGCTTTCCTATTCGTATTACATCACTAATATGTTTATATCCGTTGTCACAAAGGGTTTATGGGGGGGTCATGTAGCCCTATGAACGCAACCATTATGTAAAATACTACATAAACTTTGTATTAAAGCATTACCTTTAGGGCCACTAAATAGATTTGGAGAAAGTCCAAATATTATTTACTAAATACAGTGTGTAAGGATTGGTGAGATTCTGAATATTTGTTGCTTTTGCAAGATTACTGTAGCATGCATAGCCTTTCCCTTCTAGGACCAGCACTGCAATAAAAGCACTGCGGAATGATTATTTATCCCTCTGACACCTCGACCAGCCCAAACATGTGTCTTTCATCTTAACAATATCCTGCCTGAAAATGTTTGATGACTCACAGTCCTCTGTCTGTTTTTATATCCGGCAGGGCAGAGATTCTGCAGCAAGTAGATGGCAAAAAGGTCCTTTTTTACCAAAATTGAATTCTGTCCCGGATCAAAGGTCAGCTTTTCCTCTTCTCACCCTTGTCTGGGCGAGATTGCTCTGCGAGTTGGCACATACAGTTCGCGGCTGTGTATTGCAGCTGATGCGAGCGGCAGAAAGATTGAAGGTCATACACACAAACATGGACAACAGAACTGTTTCCCCAACTCGAAATCTTGCTCAATTTTTCAGTTATCATAAGACTCATACCCCCGTCCACCTGTCAACATGTATGTATGTGTTTTTTTAAAGAAAGAAGTTCCATCAAAGCACAATTTTCTGCACCAGATTAAGGTCCATGGAGCGAATCTACATTCAGATCCAGGTGACAGACAGCTTAGAAATGACAATGGGAAAGACTGGAATGCTAAAAAAAGATGACCCCATCTCATAAATCTGCAGATGTTTTACTATCGGGGCTTGACTGAGTAATCGATACAGTTGTATAAATGACAGCCGACTTGTCTGTGGATGTAATTAATGACCTCAGAGAAGTTCGCCTGTAATAGAAGCGTGGCTGTGCTTGAGATTTAATAAATGCCAGACAGGTCTGAGATCAGCAGCTGATTGGAAATAAATGAAAGGGTTGCGTTAAGGAAAGTCAGAGGCTGAATTAGTCTATGCCTCTTAATGAAGGCTTTGATAAAATGGAGAGGCGGTGGTTGTAGCAGAACCGGACCTTAGCAACCATTGAGTCGGTAATTGGTGGTGTGAAGCTAACAAAAATGTGATAAAGGAAGGTTGTGAACACAGGTGTTTGACCATGGGCAATTCACCAGACGGATTTAGTTACCTAAAACTAGACTGGCCTATTAGAGGAGTTAAAGAAGTAAGGTGCATTGTAATTGAACATCCTTGACTTACAGTTTAATATATCCACTAAAGAAATGCAACTTGGTCGAAAACCTTTAGCCCAGGCATCAGAGAACTTTTCAGCTTGCAGAGCCAAATAAAAAAAGTTTGGGTTAAAAAATGTGATTTGTCAGGATATGAATGGGCAAAAAGCCACATCTGTGTTTATTCACAAACAGTTTATACCTGGTTGCAAAAACAAGAGGTAAGTTAGCCAGAGTTGTGACCCCTTGCTTGATTATAGTTCATGAAATTGTTTTATACCATTGTCAAATGTCAATTCCGAATTTTCAGTTCTGATTATTGATAAATTTTCTCAAACAGCAGGTGGGACAATAGTTTGGCTGCAATGCAAATCACAGGTTTATATTAAAGAGTTGATGCAAATCCCTTCAGTATTTTTACAAGCATGTATTTCAGATTTAGATGGATGAACTTTGGTGAACAGAAATTCTCAGGTCAAATTTAAGTCTCAGGTTTGACTTCAAACATTCCAAACCAAAAACCTTTTTTTTTTTTTAAGCTATTCCTTCCTATCATATAAGCTATCATATTTCCTTTGTGCTTTGGCTCATTGTTGAAACATATATGAATACTTTCTGAAGGCACTGTATATAGACACTTAAAAAGCCTAAAGCAAACTCCCTTTGATTTTCCTTAGAGAGGCTGGATAAAGAAGAAACATAACAAAGTCACCCACTAGTGAAAGGTTATTCGTTTAGAAAGAAACAAGGGCATTATTAATTCAGTAATGAGCACTACAGTATTTAGACCTCTAGGCTGCTCTTATTGCTGACCTGGCCTTAAATCAAATTTAGAAAGTCTCTTGTATTGACACTGAGGCACATGGACTCAAAGAGTCATGGCAAAGAGACTGACTGGAATTCCTGCATGATATAAAATTAACTTCTCTCTCAGCTCTGTTGCTGGCTCTAAAGGCATTAACCTTACAAAATGCTTTTTTAACACAGTATGTCAAACTGTTAAGTGATAGCTATATTGACAGCAAATATGAAATGATCCAGTGTTAAATTCATGCAGATAAGATCATTTGCTGTTCTTTTGTCAGTTATTGTTGTTTCTATTTTTTTGTTATTTAGTTTCTAAATTCATTATGAGCATGAGAGTGCGACATGGACACTTCAAGTGGCCCAGATTCAAGGCCATGGTGCATTTGCCTACCAAATATGGCTCATGTCTGTATTTGCAACAAATTATGATTACGGCCTTGAATAACCAGGCAGTGTGCCACTCGATTCGGGGAAAGTGCTCTGAAGCATGTGTAATTAATTAACAGGTATGAAGACGTTTGCCTTTAAGTATAGCAGCCTTTTTAAACTGGGATAGAATACTGAGCGGTGTGAAAGCAGACAGCCTCATTAAAAGTGATCCATGCGAGCACCTCCACTTCTTTGTGGGCAGTGGACGCCGACATGTGCATCACGTCTTGCTTTTTCAGACACAGCTCCCGTCTTAGATTGCTGTCCAGGAGGAATTTTAATTTGTCCACATTTGCCATGCGGTGGAAAGTGTGCGATGATATTTATACCTAAGGCCATGTGTGCCATGTGTGAGTGTGTGTAGTTATCCTTCATCTTTAAAAAGACTTTTTCTTCACTGCATCCTATACCTTCGGGTCTGTCGGACTTGCGTGATTACAGTGCTTTTGAACCAGGCTGAAAGATGATGAAGGCCAGTTTTCTAACAGAGGGAGCTGTGGAAGAGAGTGTAGCCTCACAGAAATCCAACAACTCACATGTCCTTTTATAGTTACTCTGCAGAAAATGAGGTAAACGAGGAAAGAGATTAGAAGAGAAAGAGAGGCAACTGAGTCTTTTCCCAGGTCTCTCGGACTAAGAAGAGGCCAGGCTCCCTAATGGATCCCTGTCAGTCTCTGTCTTTTCAGAATCTCCAGCCATGCACAGTGAGAAGCAGTTCCCGTGGCTAAATAAAGAGCTTTTCCATTTTTCATGTCCTGAGCCTGGCTGGTCTCGTTCTAAATCCTGTTTCACAAAGTACTAAACTGTCCCCAAACAGGCAGCATGCCTTATAGCAGACTTATTCAGACTATTTCCCCCAAGAGGCCCACTTCTCAGTATTTTGAGAACTTGCACCCAACAAAAACCAACTTGTCAGCAGGCTACTTAAACTACTGCAGCGTATACGTATAAAACCAGGCCAAGTTGTCCAATTTGCCCAGTGGTTTTATTGCCTGTTATTAACTGGCTTATAAAAAACACAAGAAAAAAGGGTCTTGTAATACAGCAGACCTGACTCGCACAAATAAGTATCATGCCTAGTCCTTCATTATTGATCTGCTCCTCAAACTGTTTGAATGCATCTGAGTGCTGACTGGCGCAAGAGAGTAAAACAAACAAAAAGATTTTTGGTCAACATTTTCAGCCTTGGTGAAAAAGTGCCATTTTTCACCATTTTCAGTAAAAACATTCTCCTTTTACCTTGACAGAAAGCAAGGCCACTGCATCAATGCATCTTTGAAGCACCGCGAGCATGGGCTGAAACATGACTAGTTTAAAGAGCATTAGATAATATCACTGTGCACAAATGTTGATTGGCTCATCTGCCATTTTTTTTATATGAAAAAAGACAGATCTGTTTTGCACATTTTTAAAAGTACGTTCCAGCCATTTTAAATGCTCCTACCGAAAACCTATAACAGTTGGCAGGTCTGATGCAATCCTTTAAATATTTGTTTTTGGTCATTTCAGTCTCACCCGCACCCCCCTGCAATCCCTTCCCCATAGCGTGAATACCTCTTTCTTATAGTGTTATATTTATTAGCATATGGGGCTGCTGGCTTATTCATATACTTATAAACATGTAGATTTGTGTATAGACTGTGCTTATTTAGTCTTTTGTCATTGAACAGAAATGCAGAGACTGCTTCTAAACACAAGCACTTACCTTTAAACCTGAAACAAAAGATGCAAAAATTAGAAAATGCAAACTAAAGAACAGAACACAATTTTTCCATGGTATTATATACACTAAGTACTTATACTTGCTCCATATGTCATACTTAACTTATCAATCATCCTTAGTACAGTTGTAAGAAACAGTGTTGAATCAGCTTCAGCTTCCACATTCCTTTTTAAAAGTAGGTGAAATACCAAAATATATATATATATACACACATAGCGGTAAAGCAAGTTCAGTATGGATATAGTGAATTAAAGCGAGTGTTTAATCATGGCTAGAAGAAATCCTGGCCTGTCAGAAAGCAGGCGAGCAGGCACTGAGAAGGGGCCAGAAAAGGCTTTTGAAGAGTTGATCAAAGCGGAGAGGCTTTGATGGTGCTGTGTGACTGCACTGACGAGGCAGTAGAGGACCGCGCTGAAGGACTTTGGTTCCACCCATAATGAAAATCAAGGGCTCTTGCACAGCTTGGACCCTCAGCCATGTCCACAAGTGCTTTAGAGCCATGTCCACTCGAATCAGGGGCCTCAGCTAGATACCCAGTATTGTGTATTTTAAACATCTTGTTATGAAACCATTTCAAATCAATAGCGTTGTCGGTAATAAAGTAGAGCCAGCACTGAATTAAATTACCGTTTATCTGACAAGTGCCTAAAACAATACAACATCAACCTACTGTTTCACGTTAAAGCACACATTTTTCCTATTTATTGATGAGAATACTGGATCAGTGTGAGGTTTCATAAGTACATTGTCATAGCTGGTTACTTTGAGTTCTTTGGGCTGTACTCTGAAGAGAACTGTTTGAATTGTTCAGAAGAAGGTTAAGCACTTTACAGTATTCCCAGTAGTCCAAAGTCTGACTGAATCAGGATGAATGCTCATGATTGACAAACATAATGCAACGTGTTCTTATCTTGGAAAAAAAAAAAGTAAAGAAAATTCTGTCAGGTCTTTCACGTATGGTGAGAATAGTAGCACCCAGGAATTTAAGGCACAAAAAGAAGAGGGATCATATTACCCCAGTTTTAGCTTCCCTTCATTGGCTTCCAGTTAATTTTAGAATTCAGGATAAGGTTTGATTGTTTTTAAAGCCCTGAATAGACTAGCCTCACGGGCCCCGCAATAAACATCCACCACAACAGCTGCCGCTGACTTTCCTCACTCGGCTAAAGTTTGTCATGCTTTCTGTAGTTGCTGTAGTTTTCCATCCTTCAACTATCCAGTTTGGTTGAGCTTCTGCCCACTGTAGCTTCAGATTCCTGTTCTTGGCTGACAGGAGTGGAACCTGATATGGTCTCACTAATCTTCTGGGATTTTCGTACACAACAGTCTTTAGAGTTTACACAGAATGGTGTGAAAAACAAAAAACATCCTGTGTGCAGAGGGTCTGCAGGCTGAAACACCTTGTTGATGAGAGAGATCAGGGGAGAATGACCAGACTGGTTTGAGCTTCCAGGAAGTCTATAGTAACTCAAATAAGCACTCAGAACGCACAATACGTCAAACCTTGAGGTGGCCAAGAACAGGAATCTGAGGCACCGTTCTGTGTAAATCTAGAGACTGCTGTGTGTGAAAATCCCAGGAGTTCAGCAGTTTCTGAAATACTCAAACCAGCCCATCTGGTACCAACATCTATGCCACAAACAGAGTAACTGAGATCACACTTTTTCTTCATTCTGATGTTGGATGTGAAAATTACCCAAAGCTTTTGACCTGTATCTGCATGATTGTTTGCATTGCCACATGATTGCCACATGATTGGCTGATTAGATAACTGCATGAATGTGCAAGTGTACAGGTGTTCCTAATAAAGTAGACAGTGAGTGTATTTTTGTTTATATGTATGCCTCCAAGTCTGTTCAACAAACATTGTTGTAAATCTATTTTACACTTACAGTATACACTCTGATGACATACCACTCCTACTGGTCAGTAGTAAATGCAGCACCTCCATGTCGTCTCATTGGGGCAAGGTTGGACACGATGCATCAAGCAGAGTGCACAAGGCCGTGAGGTGGGCTGATGCTGTCTGCTCTCTGACTTTTTTTTAGTGTTTAACATTCCCCCCACGCTTTGTCCACATCCTGAGCGAGGACACTCATTCCTGCCCCTGCCGTGATGAAGGTGAATGCTCACCTGCCCCCATGCCACCCCGCAGCCTGCTTCCCTCTTTCATTGTTTGTCCTTCCTCGTCTCTCGGCTCAGCCAAGCGTTGACCTTCCCAGTGGCTCGTCATCACTCCTTCACTCCGGCTTTGTGTTTCATTTTCTATGGAGTCCATGATGAGATATCGGAGCACACCGAGACGCGATCTCGAGGTGTACCCAGGGATGGCTTGGGCCAGACGTGGAAGCTCAAACCCCCCCTGGGCGGGCTTCATCGTTTAAATATTCAATGGGAGCATGTGGCTCGGTGGCCACCCAGCAGGCACTAAGGTGTCAGGAACATGCCTGGAAATGCAGCCTGGCGATGAGTGCAGAGAAGCAGTGGAGATTCCCAGAGCAATTTTCAAGGTCACACAGGAGCACTATCTGTCTGCTCTCTCTTAATTTTAACATTTAGTACTCTTAATTGCTTGTTTGCACTTAACAGTTGGCATCAGTTCTTTAATTATCATCAATATTACTTGTATTGAACAACAGAGGTTATTTCTAAGTACGAATACTGAATGTGGTAATCCAACATGTCCCTATGCTTTATTTCCACTTGCAGGACATGTGAAAATTGTTAGCTCTGTTTGCAGGAGAAGAATATGACGAATATGAGCTAAGAGCAGTGTGTGGATGTTCTTTCCAGCTAATTCTTTAGCCTTGAACAGTTGAAGTAATGAAATAATAGCTTTTTATACACAGCCTTTTCTCTATTGTACATTGCACAGACTGATTGTTTAAAAGTTTTTTTTCATTCTCTACTAAATGATAAATCCTGCCAGTCACTATAGAGAACCACTATAACTCCATATCTGACTCTCCAAACAAAAATCCAAAGTGTGTTTCAGAAGAAACAATTTTCTGGCTGTTTTAGGGAGTGTAAAATGTCCATCACTGTCTAGACAGTGTTGGTGAAGTCCTTGGGTCATTCTCCAATCAGGAAACGAGGCACCTCCTAATTGAAAGACCTTTTTTTTTTTTTTACATTGGCGTATGACATGCTGTCAGAGAGTGACAGTGACCTTAGCTGGTTTTTTTTATTCATGATACTAAGAAAATCCATGACCAAAGGCACAGCATCCCACACTGTAGAGGAGTTTTCACCAGACACATTTTGAGACAGCAGTGCATTTGATATGATGACGCTAGTTCTGCAGAACTCCTCCGGGTCCTGCAGGTCCACTCGTCATGTCCAGGTTCAGACATGAGCCCTTAGGTAAGAGATTCTTCCAGAAATGATGTGGCCTCATTGTGGCCTCAGGGGGCTTAGTGATGACTGCCTTGCAGACCATCTCATGGAGTTCTCTACGCAGCTGCAAAAGAATTAAAAGCCTTGTCTTTTTATACAGTCAGGCAATCGGGCCATGAACAGATTGTAATTTAGGTGGCATTCAGACATGGTATTAACATTTGTTTCAGGTTATCCAATCAGAAGAGGACAGCTGAGACGGATGGCCATTAACACCTGGTGTCTCGAAATCATCTCCACTCAGCACTTGTGATTGCATTTCATGTCGGTGTGCATGTAAACACAGTGTAAACACATGTTTCAGTGTTTACATTCTAACTAAAACAGACAAGCGGCAGTTTTTTTCCCCCAAGTGCCTGGTGGTTATTGTAAAACCCCTCATATATACACACATTCTCCAGTTTCTTCCATGATGAGCTTGAGCTGACTGTTTGAATGTGTCTGTGCTAACTGTTGCAGGAGAGCAGACAGCATTTCGGTTTTTAATCACTTCCTAATTATCATTAGCATTTCGATTTGACACTTCGTTGTAGGCCTATTTCATCTTTTTTTCACTCAAAAGTTTCAGCCAAGACAAAAATACATTGATATATTTTTCATATTAATAAACATTCTCAGTAGTCGGAAAGCAAGGCGCCACATCTTTCAAGCAGAAGAAATGAGTCAAGACATGATTACTCATGTCAGTGGAAGGAGGCGGGGCTTCCAGGGTGTCAGTTAATATCAGATAGTTCAAAACACCTACGCAGCTGTTTCAGAATCATGTTGATTTCCTCATGTGCAAAGGCTCTTTTGGCATATTTTTGAGTGGTAGTACTTGTATCACCGTAATCCGTTGTTAAAATGCAGAGCTCCAGCTTGAACTTTGGCAGGTTTGCCAACGTAATATGGCCACATGCATCACAGATCACCTCCCTGAATCACAAGATACATTTATGGGCCTTAATAGTAGCTTATGGCCTATCCACTTAGATATTTCCTATTCAGTTTTACTATGTACTGTTTATTGTACTTGTATTTACTGTTCTGCCTTATTTAATAGCACGTCACTTTTACTCTGCCATTGTACTCTGCCACTGTTCATTTACCTTATTACATTACAGTGTCATCTCAACCATTCATGTCCAAATATATGTTTGTTCATGTCTAATAAATGTTTGTACTGTCAGTGTCTAAATCACAAGCATTTCAATGCCCAGTGTACCCAGTGTAACTGTGCAAATGACTCTTGACTTGACTTGACTCTTGATGTGTAGTCTCTAATTCCTATTCTGGTACTTCATTTTGCAATTTATTGGCTTTCATTTGTGTGTTTAACTGTTTTCCTTCAGCACTGCCTGAAATTCATTATCTTATTTCCTGGTCTCATATTAGCACACAACTTTCGTCCATTGACTTTCAGGCATGCCACCCATTTGCCTCTGTGGGATGCGAGCACCTCTTTGCAATTATCTAGAGATAAATAGCCAGTGTTGACTTGATAGGGCAGGCTGATGTTTCCATTAATATTTCAAGCATTAATGGAGATAGACACTACAGTCCATTTGCTTGGACATTTAGTTTTCATTGGCTTCAGGTTTGTTAATGGGTCAGGCCTCAACCTAATTAGTTGTGGTTTCTCAAGGAAGAAAAAAAACAACCCTTGAGCTGAATTGTTCTTTTTTTTTTTAGTTAAACTTCCTGTCAGACATAGAACACTGGCAGGTGGTTGGGAACCAGGCAATGCTTGCATTTAGCAGCAATTTATACCACGCCAGGATTCTTACAGCTTGTTAAAAGCTCTGCTTGTTACCAGTCCCAGAATAGTTTAATATTTTTTTTTTTTTACTTATTTAAATGACATCCTGTCCTCCTACAAAACCGGATGTGTATAGTGAGCCAAGAAAATATAGCAATCCCTCAAATTTGTGTTAAGCTCAATAAAGTTTCTCTTGACGCCAGACCTCAATGAGAAGCAATTTCAGTATTCTATTTCTGCAATGAGTTTAATACTGATTTGGGCAATTATCCACTCCATAGACCTGGTCTGTCATTTGCAATCAGTCAGGAGTGCAAACCGTTGCATTCATTGTCATTTGTTTGACTCTCAGGCCAGTCCACTGTCAGGTTAAGCTCTATTTAGACTTAGTGTCCTGCACTTATGTAGGGTTTACTTATTATTACTTACAATGACACTATAAATTCAAGCCATATTGGTACATCTGCCTTCATAGCATCCTGAAATGTCATTTTGATGCCGTTGTCCCTCACTGGTTTCGGACGTTCTTCAAATCTTCAAATGTTTAATTTATTTACGCTGTTCATAGTTTAATCTCTTGTTAAGAATAGTACACATGTATAGCTAGAAATGAACAATTTATTACACATCTGAATTCTACTTTAGTAAATGGGATATTGGAGGGTCTGGGGTTCTGGAACAATATCTTTCCCAAGATGTCAAGGCTCATGCTCCAACAGTCCTTAAGCAACAGAAGATTTACTTAATGTATTTTACATTTCAGGTCTTGGTACTTACCAAAAATTGAAATTCACAAAGCCTCTTCAGATGGTTTGGTTGATCCATGGAGAATCCTGAATGGCTTTTCCCTTAAACAAACCTCCTAATCCAAAGGCATTAACCGGGATGAACTAATGGAGCAGACTGAGCAGCTTGAATGGATCCAGCAGTGTTCTCCATGCTTCTGTGATCACAGACATTCATGAGTAACATTTACATTTCCAAATCACTCCTGTAGAAATCCAGCATGGACAAGAAGACCAGGAGCTGAGCAAAAATGCCCAGTTTCTTTTATTTATCTTCAAATGCATGGGACAGTTTCAGCACAAAACAATGAATTAATAAACATGTATTGCAATACAAGAGATTTATGTATAGCATCCCAAGACAGAAAGGAATAAACAAACTGCGCTTTGCATAAGTTATCGATTGTTAATGGGTTGGAGGGGAAATGCATTTTCTCTAGAACCTGATTCCGTGAGAGGGCCGTCATTTGAGCGTGTTGACAAATGAGCAAGATGGTTAATTTGTATAGAGCATCATTTGGTAATTTGCCCCCACGACAATCAGGCAAATGGTGTTATTTCATATTTCTTCTCTGCCTCCGAGTTCCTCTGGCAATTTAATTATCTTTGTTGAATTTGCACTGATGGTTCATTTATTTCAGAAAAAATTAGAGGGCTGAGTGATTAATGTAGATACCAAATGTACATGCATGCACAACTCTGTTTGGTTTGGGTTTTTTTTGCAATGATTTATCTTTAAGTCGAATTCAATTATGCTATATTGACTGTAGTCGAGGTGATACAGTGAGGGGAAATAAGATATAAGTGTTCAGAAACTTTTTTTTTTTTTTTAATTTAATATACTTCCAGTACAAATGTCCACTTCAAATTCACACATGTAATGTCATTTTACTTCTAAATATGAACAAAAAGTGAATGAATTTATAAGCATAAACAACGATATATTTTTTAAAAAATGAAGTAGATAAGGAAAAACATATTTGGACACTACAAATGACCAACATTAGTACTTGGAAGAGTACTAATGAGTACTTGCAAAGCTGTTGTTTGCAAGCTTCAAAACATCTACGGTAAGAATAGTAGTAAGCTTTGTGCAGCATTGTGGTTGAAGTTTAGCCCATTCCTCTTGGTAAATTGTCTTCCATTCCCCAAGGTTACAAGGGTATCTCTGATGGACTTGCAAATTCAAAATCGTCCATAAATTTTTTATGGGATTCAAGTCAGGAAATTGTCTATGCCATGCAAGGCCTTCTTGAGACATTTTGGCTGTATGTTTGGGGTCCTTGTCTTGTTCAAATATTCATCTTCTTCCAAGATTCAGTTTCTAATATATATCCCAGTACATGGCTCCATTCATATTTCCTTCATTGATGTGTAATGCTGAAGTTTAGCGTTTGCAGAGAAGCAGTCCCATATCACGATGCTCCCAAATCAGTACCTAGCTGAATTATTCCCAAAGGGTCCTATTTTTGTCTCATTGTTTATTATTCTCTGTGTAATTGTTCATTGCTTATTATTCTCTGCATAACTGTTGCTGCTTTCAGGTCATCCTGCAACTCTTTTCAAGTGACTGCTGGCTTCTCTCTTGCCTTCCTTATCATTAGTCTGAGAGAGTATTGTGAAATTTTGCATGGTACACCTGTCCGAGGACGATTAGTTGTAGTTTCATGAAATTTCCACTTGCATTTTATGAACCAGTTGTCCTGACAGGGATGTTTATGGTCTTTGCTATGGCTCTGTAGCTTTTTCCATTCAAGTGTTGTTTAACAATGTTGTCCCTGAGAACTTTAGGAAACTGTTTCACCTTCAAAATGATTGCTACTTGTTGCGTGAAAACTTCCCAACCGATGATGTGATTTATAATGACATGAGGTGCAATTTGCACGAGAATTTTGCAGTTTGCATTTTTCTTGCAGCATTTATATCTAGAATTGTTTTTTAATTTATTCTGAAGTGTCCAAATACTTTTTCCCTATAAGTTTTTTAAACACATCTCTGTTTAAGGTCATGAATACACACTTTTTGTTCATATTTCTAAGTACAAAGTCAAAAGACATTACATGTGTAATATATATGCATGGGACGTATATTAAGTAACTAAAACAAAAATTGTCCAAATATTACGTGTGTATGCTGGATGTCAGTGACTTATATGACTTACATGACCAGACATTCACCACATTCTCTTTCTTATCCAGCTTTTTGTTTTTATCTATGATATGTATGTGTATTTATGATATATGTGTGTTCACAGAGGAACTAATGAAACTCTGGAAGGTGTGTGTAGGGAGGCTGACTGTGGGAGACGGAGCCCTGCGGCTCTGTCTGGGTCACTGATGACCGGGCTGATGCAGTGAGGACAGGAACACTTCTGCATGGCCTGCGCTAATGACTCCAGCCGGCACTGTCACTCAGCCTAGTACAAGGTGGTGACTAAATCTGGAAGCCCAGATTTATGTAGACAGTGTACACCTCTCGATGGGACTTAATTATAAATACTGTCTGAAAGCGGCTATTACTGCGAAGTCCCAAGGCGCTACTGGTAGCAGTGCAGTAGGTGTAGAAAAAGAGGAAGTTTACTGGATGATAAGAGAGTCGTGTACTGGTTAGTGGAAAACACTGGAAACTTATAAATAGCTCTGTTTGTTTAGCTCTACACATTTTTAGGAGCCCAGTTTTTTCATAAAGTTTTGACTTTTTTGATAAAACTTCCTATGGATCCAGTGCATGATATTATGCATTATAGAGTGCTTATATTATATCCTTAAATGCTTATATTATGTGATACATAATACCTTATACTGTCTAACATAAGCTTGTATAACTGCTCATAAGTAGTTGTGGTTATATGGATAACATTTTAAAAAGCAATAACGTAACTTTATAATGTCAGAATGTATAAGACATTATAATGTGTCTGTTCATAAGAAAATTCTAGACACTAATATTATACTGCAAATAAGGATTAAAACGTGGCAGGGTGTGCTGCTAGAGAAAAATAATACACAACAGGATGATGTGATGCGGCCTGCCGTGAAGCAGAGGTTGACTATTTTTCAATAACAGCACATCCCTACGTGTTTTATTCTTCTCATACCACAGCAATTTGCAAATAATTACAATTTTGAAATTACTTAATTTTTTTTTTCAATTGTCTCAATTTATTTATTTAATTTATTTAAGAGTGACACATGAAATACTGGGTAAATATCTTTTACCCAGTTATATTTATATTTAAAGTTGTAGAACGTCCACGAAACAAGTTAGTTCCTGTTATCACTTGCGTTATACACTCATCAGTCAGTTTAATAGGAACACTTGTACACCTGCTCAGGTGAAGAACTTCAGTTAATGTTCACATCAAATATCAGAATGGGGAAAAATGTGATCTGAGTGACTTTGACTGTGGCATGGTTGTTGGTGCCAGATTGGTTTGGGTATTTCAGAAACTGCTGTCCTGGGATTTTCATGCACAACAGTCTCTAGAGTTTACACAGGATGGTGTGAAAAATGAAAAAACATCCAGTGAGTGGCAGTTCTTTGGCTGGATACATCTTGTTCATGTCAGAAGTCAGAGGAGAATGCCCAGGTTGTTTCCAGCTGACAGGAAGGCTGCAGTAGCTCAAACAACCGCTCTTTACAATCGTGGTGAGCAGAAAAGCACCTCAGAAGGCACCACACATCAAATCTTGAAGTGGATGAGCTACAGCAGCGGAAGACCACATCACGTTCCACTCCTGTCAGCCAAGAACAGGAATCTGAGGCTACAGGGGATACAGGTTCATTGAACGTGGGCAGGTGAAGATTGGGAATACATCACTGCTTTTGTTAATGATTATAATCAATGATTCTATGTTCTCCTTTATTAAATGGCAGCATTTTTTTAATCCATTTATTATTAGGTGTAGATTGTATGGATTGTCCGTAATACAAGTCAAGTGTGAATTAACTGTTAATATAGAAACTACTGTCAGAGTTCTTTTATGGAAAATTGAAATTCAGATTGGAGAAATCAGCAGCGCTGTGGTGTAATGCACATCAACACGTATGATAATTCATGCTGTAGATATCAGACCTGTATAGAGCCTGTTTTACAATGCATTGCAACATTCATTCTAATCTACAATGATCCTATGATCTTATCAACAGCATTTATAATACTTTATTCAACCTGACATTGTGAAGCCATATGCGCTATATATATATATATATATATATATATATATATATATAACTATAGCTATTTATGAGTATTTATGGGTTTTACAGACATTTTAACCTATTTAAAAGGTTGTCTTTTTTTTTTTTTGGCTCACTGAGTCATTGGAAGGGCAGACCTCAAACAAAAGGCGGGGGGTCACATGGACACTGGATACTGTCCTAGAAAACCTAGACTGTATCAAGTGCAGAGGAAAAGTGCTGATACAATATAGGAGCTGCACCGGCATGGCAAGATAATGTTCAGCACTGCAAAACAGACAAGTTCAATCTAAAATACTGTCTTTACTCTGAACCTGGGAACTATAAATCGAAAAATCACATTATAATTAATATCACAGTAATTATGGAAGAGGTAGAATTTGGGTACATCAGGAGTGAGCTATAACTGTGAGCGCTGACACACTAAACACTAAGGTTTGTTGAGGAGCACGCTATTTGAAATGTGCCTACATTGGGCCTTCATAACACATTCATAAGCACTGCATTAATCTTTTAGAATGCAATACTGGAGGATTTCTGTCAGGCATACTATATGTCAAAATCCATGAGATGATACAGTACTGTGCAAACTAAAAACTAAACTAAAAAAGATTTTTATTTTATGATTTCTACATTATCGAGTCAGTACAAAAAAACATTTTAGATTTCCAAGCATTAATTTTCCAGCACAAAATTAAATGTTACAGACAAATGTTTGTATGTCAGTAAAGAAAGCAGCAGATTACGTAAGAGACCAGTTTTCACACAAAAAACATAATGAAGGCTGCTGGGTTTTGCATGAAACATAAGAAGCAAGTATCACAGTCAAAGTCTCCAGAAGAACTGTGGCTGGATCTGCAAGATGCTCAGGAAAATTGACAGCTCATTTCCTTATAAAACTGCACAAATTATACCTGAGAGTACTATTTTTTGTTTTTAAAGCAAAGGGTCGTCGCAGCAAATATTGACTTTGTTTCTTTTATTACTGTTTACTGCTCTGTATAGTATTTTTTAAATGTAGAAACATTTAATTTCATTATTTTTGAAGGAATATTTACTCTACAGCATTTCTTTGCATGTTATAATGAATATTTCAATAGTTAATTCTCCTATGTGAGGTAGAAGCTAAGATGATGTCTCAATAGTTGAAATGTGCTGTTAGTCAAGACAAAAGAATAAATTTCCAAGATAATGCTAAAAATTACAGACACAACAGTCGAGCCATAATGTGAGCTAAAATTTCTTCTCCCATGTAAAGACATAAGCAAATACTTCATAATATTTTCCATACTGTGCAAAAGTCATGCCTTAGACTTTTGCACAGCTAAAGACATTTTAGCTCTCATTATGGCTCGACTGTTTGAGAGTGTTGAGTCTGTAATTTTTAGCATTATCTTGGAAATTTATTCTTTTGTCTTGACTAACAGCACATTTCAACTATTGAGACATCATCTTAGCTTCTACCTCACATAGGAGAATTAACTATTGAAATATTCATTATAACTTTACTTATTTATGATTAAAACCATTTATTTGCCTATATGTCAGCAAAAGGTATTTAAATGGTAATCAAATTTGTATATATAACACTGGTATAATGCACTACTTATACCTTTTACAGCTTTCGCAAACTGTCATGAACATGCTGTTAGTAAAAAAAACAAATCTGCAACATAAGGATATACAAACAAAAATAACTTGATTGATGTTTTTTTTTTCTGCATGGAATAAGGAGTGTACAATTTTGTTCCATGGGTTGAATTTGTGTGCAAGGTTTCAAATTTTTTATTCACATTCAAATTCTCAAAACACTACATTAGCTGAATTGCTAGTGACTGAATCTGCACTCCTCTCTTTATGTAGTGTTTAATAATAATAATAATAATAATAATAATAATAAAATCTCAGTTTGAAGGGCTGAAATTGAAATGGATTGTGCCACCAAAAATTGAATTAAACGTTTCTACACCTGATTATTAATCAATTACATTTTTAAAGCCTTGCATGCAAAATTCAAGCCTTGGAATACAATTTCAATTTGATGTAATTTAACTACAAAAAACGTCAGTTACAAATTCAACTAAAAATATAACATTTCAGATTTGTATATTTTAAATTCAAATAGTAGTGACACATTCCATAGTTCTGTCCGTCCGAAAAATCCTCTAATGTCATCTCACGAATTTATGATATCTTTCATAGATTCCCCAGCATTCGTACAATGCTTATGAATGTGTTATAAATGCTTCATGTATGTACCCTTTAAAATAAAGTGTTACTTTTTTTTGTTGTAAAAATTCAGTAAAAAACCAGCCCAGTACTGTTGAAGGTGTTATAAGTGATGTGGATGTTTTATGTGTGGATGCATTTTGTTTTATTTGGCAGATTCCTCCTCACAGGCCAGCTGCAGTCAAGGAGACCTTGTTCTCAGTGGTGCCCTGGGCTCTTGAGGTAAATGAAAGGAAATAACAAATGTGTGCCACAAACATTAAGGAGGAGTCACTCTGTGTATTATATCCAATGCTATTATGAAGGATCTTTTTTTGTCACAAAACCCCTTCCAATACTTTTATCTGTACATCTGAACATTCTGACCTGACAGTAATACCCTTTTGTAGGGTTTAAATGGTCAAGCATGCACAACATTAGACTAAATATTGTGCCAAAGAATGACTAAAGAATTCTAGAAATATGACTAGGACATCCTAGTTTGGCAGCACGATGCATAAAATCGTGCAGATACAGGTCAAGAGCTTCAGTTAATGTTCACATCAAACATCAGAACAGGGAAAAAAGTGATCTCTGTGACTTTGACTACGGCATGTTGTTGGTACCAGACAGGCTTTGAGTACTGCGTGAATGCTTTGAGTATTTCAAAAACGGCTGATCTCCTGGGATTTTCATGCACAACAGTCTACACAGAATGGTGCGAGAAAACATTCAGTGAGCAGCAGGACTGCAAGCAGAAGTGCCTCGTTGATGAGAAAGGGCAAGGATATTTCTACGGTATCTCAAATAAGTGCTCTTTACAACTGTGGTGAGCAGAAATGCACCTCAGAGTGAACAACATGTCAGACCTTGAGGCAGATGGGCTGCAATAGCAGAAGACCACATCGGGTTAGGATCTTGTCAGCCAAGAACAAACCAGCCTTCTGGTGCCAAGACCCATGCCACGGTCAAGGTCACTGAGATCCCTTTTTCTCCCCCCCCTCTCATTCTGGTGTTTGATGTGACCACTAACTGAAGCTCTTGCCATGATTTTATGCATCGCTCCGCTACTGCATGATCGTCTGACTGGATAATCGCTTGAATGTGCAGGTGTACACGTGTTCCTAATAAAGTGGACAGTGAGTCTACATCGCACATTGCCATAAGTAAATAATTGCTTAATGTCTAAACATGCTTTCAAGTAGAAAATAGACTTTTTGCACAAAGGGAGACCCCCAGGCTCGCTTCTTCCTTACATGGTGTACTTAACCTGAAATGTGATGCTTTCATAACTGTTGAACAATTTGCTCATGAATGGATAACGCACTGAGAAGCTAATGCTCTGTTTTCCCACAGTCATTGTTGTAGACTGTAGCGAATTCAAAATGCGAGTTGAGTGTATGGCATAACATCAATTTACCACCATTGAATTGGAGTGCAAACCCGATAATTGCGCCGGTGTTCCAGGCCTCAGCTTTTAGTGGAATATTTTAATAAGCACAGTTTTGCATCACACTGTTTCGCATTTAATTAGCGGCCCCGGTCTCCCATCTGTCACTCCCCGCAACTCAATTTAACTCTGTGTTCTAGCGAGCACGCCAGCATTAGCATAATGGCTGAACTGTTGCACTTTAATTATACCACAAATGCCAAATATATACAATTTTAAAAATGGCAGTGATTGATATGTGAGAGTTTGATGACCAGAAATAGAGGTATTGTGCCTAAATATAAACTGTAACATTGGCTACATGTCTTTGTGTCTTTGTGTCTGTGTGTGTGTTTAACTGAACTGTTATATGAAAGTAGGATTTGGAACGGTGTAGAGTTTATGAGAAAGCGAGGACGAGTGTAACACTATCCAGGAGGATAAGTGCTCTGCAATACCTGACACTTAAAAACACGCAATACTCAATACATGCATGCACACGGGCGTGACTAATACTCACAGGAAACCCTGAAGTACACGCAGGTGGATCTAAGCCTTTCTACCTTATTAAAGGTCTCTTTCCTTCTTCATATTTGTTCATATTCTTCAGTGAATATGAACAAAAACGAGAGTTCCTGATGAATAAACGGTGCATGATGGATTACGCTTTTTTCCGTTTGGAATCTTCTGGAATGATGAATCTCGCTGTGTGATTTCTCCTGTCCTTACCCAGGAGTCCAAATTGTTTTGCAGATTACAGGAGCGTAGCCTTAGGAGCCCTTTTATTAATATTTATGTGCACATTAATCTGTGGCAGCAGCTGTTTGACCTCCTCTCAATGAATCATACATAATAGATGCTGGATTGGAAGATGCCACCAAATGGAGGGAGACGTCTGTGTTCGGATCAGTGCAGTGATGCTGTGTGATTTATTTATTTATTTGTAAATAATAGGAATAATGATAATAATAATAATAATAATAAGGTGTTTATCAAAGCCACAAGATTAGACATTCCAGACCAGTGTGACTGATTTAATTCATGTCTGTTCTACTTGTCTTAAGCCGAATAAATGAGAGCGAGCTGAGAAGATTAAAGCGATTGTGGCTTAACTCTACAGATGCTTCTCCTTGTTCACAGCTGCGGACAGAAAATCATCTTAAAAGCCAGAAGGGTGCGCATTGGGGGCGCATCTGTCAGTGCGCTAAATTGATTTGGTACTTGTTCAGTCAAGACCCCCCCCCCCCCTTTTTTTTTCTTCTCTCGAATGCACACCCGTTTGGGGTTTGGGCTCGCTGTTTCAGCTCATTCCGTTCAGCAAGAGCTAGTCGACCACTGTCGTGTAAATAGGAATTAACAGATCAGCCAGATTGTTTTAGTGAGCCTTGGAGGCACTCTGTGCAGTTTTGCAGTCTCATAATTATTATTTGTTCTCAGGGGAGGAAGTGTTTAAAAAGCCTTCACGTAGTGTGGCACAATCAGTTAATTGTTCTGTGCATGGCTTTGTTTTTTTTCTCTTTCTATCTCTCTCTCTCTCCAGCAATGAATTTTTGGGGGGGTGGGTTGAGGAAATATACTAAATAAAAATGAAAAGTCATATATTTCACTTATTTTGGCTGGATGCCAGACAGCAGTAAGAACTAATATTAATGTCGCCGTAAAATATCTTTATAATAGTTTCACTGAAAATAAGATGCTGGTAATGGGAGGAAATGACTATGCTTCTGTTTCTCGTCCTGCAGTAGAGCGCCAGGTCTTTACATGCTGTCAGCTCGATATCCCTGTTATCAGAGCGTAAAGACCTGGTTTTATAAACAGAAATGGGAACAATGCATAATTCTGATCCATCGGAGTGCCATCTGAAGACGTGCTTCAGTAGAAGAGATTAGGCACAAGGAAAATCAGACCTTTTGTACAAAACATGGTCAATATCACAAATTTGCTCTCATTTAAATAGGGGCCTAGAATCAGAGCAGGATCTTGAATAATAAATATTCAAGATATTGAACGTTTCTTCGTTTCAAATATTTCAAAATTCTAAAACCTTCCGTTTATTTCAAATTTTAAGTAAAAACAAATTCCAGACTTTCAGTGTGGTCTCAGACTTTTGGACCCTACTGTATATACATATGCTGTACATAAATTATAAAATATAAGATGTAATTTATGTTAGCTATCTATTTGGAACTGGAAAATAGGCCTATATCAAAATTTTTAACATATAGTTAAGGTACGCTTCTGCTTGGGATTATATACAAATTTTAATAAACTAAAGAAATTTGTAAATGACCGAAAGAAATGGTAAAATATATTAGACACATTCTTGCATACTGTCGCATCAAAAATGCGTAAAGCTAAATGCGGCTTTCTTGTGAAAAGTTATACAACATTTGCCCTAATTCTCTGTTTTTCTCTTTGTATATTATTACCGTTCAGATCAGAACCTGTCCATATAATCCTGTCTATATTATAATGTATATATAGTGTATTATATATAAAAAGAGAGAGAGAGAGCTCAAAAGAGAGCTGAGACACTGTAGACACATTTTCTTAGGAAAAATCAAAGGTTTTATATGTATATAGGACAAATCAGCGTTATGTCACAACCACAAGTAATATCGGATAACGCCACCAGCAGGATTATTTGAGCTATTTAACCAAGGCATTGGTCATTGTTGACGTTAGCAAACCTGGATGCTACTAAGCTGCTATGAGCCAAGCTGCTGTATAAATACTACTTTTTTTTGTTTTTCCCATGTCAGTAACTTCACAATTAGGCTTTATTAAATCTCTTGTATTGTTGTAGATTACCGTAGCAGTTTTAGAAGGTTGTCAAACTTGTCAGAACGATGAGTGTGCAAGCAAGAGGAAGCTGGCTGCAGGAAAAGTTACATTTTGAATGAAGCAAATCACTGACATGTCTTATTAGTTTAATATGGATAGATGATTTAAAAATGTCCTTGCCTGGTCCATCAAAAAGAAAAAAAGTGAGGAATAAAATTTTGACTACAGCAGACAGGAGGTAGAACCTGGGAAATTGAAACCAAATCTGTTATGTGCTAGTGTATTTGACATTACAGCCCCCAAAACAAGAAGATATTAGATATTCCCATTGGTCTTTGTGAGAATTTCTCAATCCTGGAGTATCCTTGTTTTCTTCTCTAGCTCACTCCTTAGATATACAGTAGGCTTGGGGCTTTTGTATAACTTTTTCTAAATTATGTATTGTATTTCTACAGTGGGAGAGAAATAAAGGAATTATGCAAAGAGACAAAGCTGATAAATGTCATATATCATTGATGGAATCCTCCTACTGACACATTCAAATGAAAGAGGGAGGAAATTAAGAAAAAGAAAATGTAGCGCATGCAGCAAAAATGCCAGGAACAAGTATGCAACTGTTCAGATTGACTGGGATGATCCAAAACGATGCCTCACAATCTGCTTAGCAGGCTTATATTATTCATATGGATTGCTTTGATTAATTTAAAGAACAAGCTTGTCCAGATATTGACAAATGTCATCATCATCTCATCTTTCCCGTTGTCAGCTCTGACATCTAGAGACAGAAAATGTTCACACACACACACACACACACAGTGCTCAACACTGTGTATTCTGTGTCTGACATGGTGTTCAGTCTTCAGGGTTATTTTGAATGGCTAATAGTACCAAGTTTACTTACTGTCTACTACATCAATTGTATTATGTTATGTTACAATTATGTTAACCTTCAATTTGTCCATTCTTCCATTTTCTGACTGCAATCAGAGGGTTGAATTTTACTGAGTCTATTTTGGTTGGACAAAGTTATCTATTTATTTATTTTTTTTCCCCCAATTTGGTCATATGCCAATTTCTACCCACCAGCCAGCTCTCCCCATCATAAGACAGCTGTCAACTGGGGAATGTGAAGGCTAACATGTGGTTCCTCCTGAGACATGTGATGCCAGCCAAACACATTTTTTCGAACTGCTATTCATGCTGTTTCACAGGGCCATGTAAACACAATCGGAGGGAAGAACTATCTGCCCTCTTCCACATACATGATCCCACAGATGCCTATGATTGGCAGATGTTACTGTAATTGACAGCAGAGATAGAGTATGGCATCCCTCCCATCCAAGTGTTATCATGAATTGTTTGTCTATAGCTAACTAAAGAGTTTGTAGCCAAACCCGGTCAGCTAACATTACTGCAGCTAGCAAGCTGATTTGGCTAGCAAATTACTGTTACGAGTAGAAGTCTACATTTTTTACAATGTGGTTTGCATTTTATCAACCACCATTTGCCCTCATATGATCACATTTATATCATATGTTCACACACACACATATTCTCAGAAATTTATATCATAGCTATGTTAGCCTATAGTATGTGCATTCCATACCTCTCAACACAAAGTTAAAGTCTGGAAGCGTAGCATCCTGTGAGAGTTAACATAATGGATGATTGGACAAAAATGAAGCTGCTCTGAGAACAGTTGAGAACCAATCACTGCTGATTGCGTTTTGGACTGCAGGTTTTTTCACATAGTATACAAAATTCTGACACTATATTATCAGAACGCTTGTGTTTCCATGCTGAATTAGACAATTGGAGGTGCTATGTGGAAAGAAAAAACAAAACCTGACAAAACTACCAAGATTCAGATTTCCGTGATCTCATAGACAGCATTACGGCCATGTTTTGGGGACCTTGGCGTCCCCAAAGCTAGTTACGGTCATGGTTTAGATGTACAGTATGTAATGTACATTTTCTGTGTTGCCAAACAAAAAAAAGGCCTCCAAACTTTTGATTTCATGGCCTTCATGGCTGGACCTGAAGGTCAGAATGCCAGAGTCTTAGTACTGTAGGGGCCTTCATAAAGTTTTACAAGAGACAGTGAGATTCCTTTGCTTTATTTTACTGTGAATTTTTTTTTTTTTTTTGCAGATGTCCCACTGGAGCCTATGGCTGCAGTAAATGAGACAATGTGAAAAATGACAGTGTGTAACGCATCATTCTTGTCTTTAATCAGAACAAGATGAAAGGTTGAGGCCATGATCCATGTGTGGTCCATCAGTATATTCCTGGTTGGGCTGAAGTGAGTAAAAGAATATAAACTCTTAAAACAATTGAATCTTTCCAGTCACAATTGTGACCAACATTTTGTTTCGGTTTGGGTTCTTCACTAGAAAACACATGATGAATGGGATAACGCATTGGCTTATTGTAAATCCGTACATACTGTAGATAACTGGCTGTTGCTAATCCTATATTACCATTTTTTTAAAAGTTTAAATCTCAGGTTTGAGATATTCTATGCTTATATGACCGTAAACCAGTACACATTTATTTCTCTGTGATCTGACTGAAATGCATATATTCCAAAGTTTAAGAATAGTCTTATAGTTTCATAGCAATTTTTTTCATCCACACTTTTTTTTTTATTTCATCATTGACTTTCTTTTAACAAGCCATGTCATGAGTTCACTAATCAGATAGAATAAAATAAAATAAAAAATCTATGAAAGTCTATAAGAAGTCTCTCCTTTCTGAGCTAATACATATCTCTAGCCCTGTAGTTACAGTGGTCTCTGGTCTAATGAGCATCCTCCAGCTAAATACTTTAAATAAATGCCTGTGATTGGATAAACTGTGACAGAGAATTAGCTACAAATGACGAGCTGGTTGATGTTGAGAAAACTTTTTTCATTTTCATATGTTAATTGGTTCTTCTGCAGTATTTTTTTTTTTTTTTCAAATGCTGGATTCATTCTGCTGAAATACTTCTCCAGGTCCATCTTCTGATCTGATCTCGAGCGTAACCACGAATTCATGATTCCCTTCTCTGACGACTGAACACAAGCCGTTGCCTGTTACCTCTCACAGCAGATGGATTGTGTGAATGAACTCTGACACATGGTAAGTGCTCCTGTCCAACCCCAGTCACAACACCCAAAATGCTGTGTGAGATGAACCATTCAAACCAACTGTTCAAAGTGCAGAGAATCACACTCCTGAAAGTGCTAATTACTTTCTGAGATTATAGAATCTTACATGAATAGAGAAACAGCAAGGAATTACATTAGTAGGTTTGCTTGCTTACATTTGGAGAAAAAAATAGTCCTAAACTGTACATTTTGCTTGTCGATGGAGTGGTACACTCAAGGGTACATCTTTTGTACATTTAATGTGTTTCTTTCACCTGGAAATGTGGATATAATGCACCTTTAAAAATGATTTACGGTGCATAAATGGACTGTAATTAGTTTTTAGAGATTTGAAGGTACACTACATGCACCTTTCTAGGTAATATATATAACAATGGTACAAAATGGTACAAGGAAAGGTACGATGCTTATTTTTCTTTGTATGTAATCTGTGAGAAAGACCAAAGGTATAGGAAAATATAATGGCTATGGTAAAATTTTTTCCTATTTTCTGCATTTTTTTTTTTTGTCGGATTCATTTTTGTCTCGTTCAAGGCTTTAGTACAGACCTTTTCCTTTGTTCCCTGCTTTAATTTGGCTTTTAACAATATTTGCGATCTTTATTATAGAATTATAAGGGCATTGGATTTTATGGAGCTGCTAAAACTTTCACAGCAGAAATTTACTGTGTTACTTTAACCATGGCCTCACGAGATGTCTCTGCATTGCAGTAAATTACTCAGTACAGATTCACTCATCAAAACGAGTATTTGAGATGAACATTGGCATGCCAATGACATGATTAATAAAGACTTGGCTCAGAAGTGCAGAAGATATCCATCAATGTAGAGATGACTCTCTTTCATGGCTGTGGCATACTTGATGTTTTCCACTTCTGAACCTGGAATATACTTATATTTTCCTGCTGAATTTCATCCATCTTATTTGACAAAAATGAAATTGGAACCAAAAATTAATTCAGTGGATGTACCTACAAATTAAGGTAACAATTTGCATGGACCTTTTTAAAATGAATTATGCCATTTGCAGACTATCACAATGCAAAGGCACCTGCTGGATCGAAACCCTGATCGCCTGATTATAGGGCAAAAACCTTACCACTACAACACTCAGATGCCATTCCCATGTGCGTGGAATGTAGCCTATGATACCACACTTTTAATTTGCTATTTTGAGCAAATTAATAAAATAAGGTCAATGTGTTTCCCACAGTTTTGACACTTTAAATAAATGTCATTAATAATTTTACTAATAAAAAAATCAGTCCTCGGGATAAGCAATGTCTTTAATTAAAGATGCAATAGTCATTTTTTTAATTTCTTACTTTTACATATAAGTGGGAAACTATATAGAGCATGATGTAATATAATTGTTTAGGTCTTACCACAAATGTATAACATGTTTGAGAAAATCCCTTTGGAAAACTGCAATACAGCCTGGAGTGATTTTTATAGATAATCCATAATGCCCCTTTACGCTGCCCCATCGCAGTCTGAAATCGGCAAATGCCCAGCACAGCCAGATAATTCCCCTGTGAGCAAAGGACCATGTTTTGCTTTGAAAAAAACATACTGACAAGAAACGCAGTAAAACAAGAATAAACATCGGCAGCACTTTTTTTTTTTTGATGGAGTAATTTATTACTGGTGAAGGGGTAGAAGCTGGACACAGAATTAGCGATGTTGCGATTATTGCGAATTAGTGATTCAAGAAATAAAAAAAAAAAAATCATTCAAATGTTCTTGAACTCACCCTAGGTAACCATTAGATACTTAACCTTGACGAATTTTTGGCAAGACAAATCTTGTCTAATGCACCTTTAAGAAGCTGTCTCCTTCAACCACTTTCATGCAAAAAAAATAAACAAACAAACAAACAAAAACCTTGGGAATGTAGACTTATTAACTCCTCAAGTACGTAACTCAATTCTGAATATACCTCAACATTTTTATGTTGAATTTATTCATTTATTAACCATCAAGGTCATTTTTTTAGAGTGTGTGTAGCGCTGAAGCAGTATTGTGGAAGACTTGTAAGCAATTTTATTGCATGGTAGAATACTTTAATTGCACTAAATTACCACATATTGGAGTTAACAATCTCAAATGCACACGGCAGCTCCGCTGCAGATTCCTGCTTTCATCTAGTGTTTTTTTTTTTAATAGTTAGCCCCTTTTTTTTCTAAACGATTGAGAACTGACAGTAACCTTAGCACCAACTGATCTCAGGCATGTGTAAAGCTTTTAGCAGCAATGATGTAACTGGATGTAGAGGCTTCTTCTGGTAATCCCTGTAGATTTGGATTATAGCCTGTCCTGAGGCAAGTGCAGTGCAATGTGGGAAAAATACTAATATATAAATTCTCATCATTATACACTTTTGAAAGTTAAATAATAAATAATCTCCTATATGTGGAGGACACTCAATTCTGCCAATAAAACTTGCTCTACTACTGTCATCTCTATTTCAACAGTGTGTGTGTGTGTGTATGTGTGTGTGTGTGTGTGTTTCAACACAGCTGGGTAATTTTTCTCTGTAAGCAAAGTGATTTTTCAACTCAATTGCATATTCATAGATCCTCAGTGAGAGAGGACTGTGTAATCCCTAATGCATATATTACAGATCGGAATTTACTGAAGTGGTCAGATTTTTATGCATTAGAATAATGAAAATCAGAGCTCATTATCTGCAGTGATCATCCCACTGCTTATGTCTCCCCATGCGCTGGGCATCAGCAGAGAGATATTGTTAAATTATGCAGCCTGGACAGACACGAGAAATCCATCATCTCTTAGCAAATTTCTTTCGTAGGTAACACGTAGCGACTGCTGACATAAAGTAATCACAGGGTAGTGCATACCGTAGTGCACACACACAAACACACACACACACAAGCAGCTGCCCTTTATTAATGGATGACTGGATACACTGCAGACATTCTCAGTTATAATATCATTATTTAGATCTAAACTATCAACATACACTGTATGGCCACTATATGACTGAACTACCTCAAGTGCATGCAATTTCTATTATTAATCATTGAAGACAGACTATAAGAATGACCAAAAGAATGTGGACACCTAACCATCACACTCATATACGGTTCTTCTTCAAACTGTTGCCACAAAGTTGGAAGCACAGTATTGCACAAAAATGTCTTGGCATGCTGTAGCATTACAATTTCCCTTCACTGGATGAGCCCTAAACCTGTTCCAGCATGACGATGCCCCTGTGTACAAAGTGAGCACCATGAAGACATGGTTTGCCAAGGTTGGAGTGGAAGAACTCGAGTGTCCTGCACAGAGGCCTGACCTCAACCCCACTGAATACCTTTGGGATAAACTGGAACACTGACTGCACCCCAGGGCTCCTCGCCCAACATCAGTGCCTGACCTCACTAATGCTCTTGAGACTGAATGAGCAAATCCCCACAGCTACGTTTCAAAATCTAGTGGAAAGCCTTCCCAGAAGAGTGGAGGTTATTATAACAGCAAATAGGGGACTAAATCTGGAATGGGATGTTCAACAAGCACATATGAATGTTATGGTCAGGTGTCCACAAACTTTTTGGCCATACAGTGTATATTCAGCATTTTTTTCCTAACCATTTTACTAATGAGCTCTTAAGTCTTCTACTTGGAACGCTTTCTGATAGAGTAAAACGCTACTGTAGGGTGTGCCATTGAACAGTTAAGGGTTCTCCCAGAAGACCCACAAAAATCCCTCCTCCAGAGGGATTGCTGAAAACAAAACTAAAGGGTTCTCATCTCCTAAGCATTTAAGTGAAGAACTTTTAAAGATTTTTCAGTGGTCTTTCTGGAGAATCCTGAACATTTAAGAGTTCCCCCAAAATGAACACTGAAAAAACCTTAAGGGTTCTAGATTCAGCATGTATTTCCCTAAACATTTTACTGAAGAAAACTGTAATGACTTGTATTCTGCTGAACCCTGACCCTTAGGGTTTTTCAATGATCCTTCTGGGGGAAGCCTTAAATGGTCTGTGTTGAACCCTACAGCAGAGTGTTTCCCACACAGTGTTTCAGCAAGAATTTCAAGTAGAAGTCCTAAGGGTTCTTCCTAGACCTTTTAACTGAGGAACCCTTAAGGCTTCCACCAGAAGGACCACTGAAAAACCATTAAGGTTTCTTCAGTAAATTGCTCAAGAAAAAAAAGATGATTATAATTTCAGAAAGCTCTAAAAATAGAACCCATTTAGAAAGATAAGAACAAGTAACAAGAGAGAGAACCCTTGAAGAACCCTTAAAGGTTTCATATGACCTGGGGCATGAGACCATGTTGATCTCATTACTATGAAATTCTCTGTAGATCAATTATAGGTTACTTGTCTGTAAATTAAATCTGCCTTCATTCAGGGTGGCACAGTGGGGGAGCATTGCAGCTTCACAGCTCCAGGGTCCTTGGTTCGATCCTGAGCTTGGATTACTGTCTGGGTGGAGTTCTCATGTTCTCCCTGTGTCAGTGTGGGTATCTTCTGGGTTCTCCGGTTTCCTCCCACCTGGCATTAACATGTGTCCTGAGTGATCCGGTCATAAGTGGTCAGCGCTAAGTACAGGTGTAAATGGGTTCAAATGCCTTTCAAAGACACGTGATCAGATCACTCAAACCACATTTGGAGGTAGTCTGGGTTACATATGGCCACATCACAGTAGTGTAGTGTGAATGCGAACGCATCTCAACGCGTCCCAAACAGCAATGAAGGACTAACTATTCGACTGCGTCAATGCCCTAGCTGGAAAAACATGTTGTCTCATCTCCCATTCATTTATAAGTTTTGTTAGCAGGCCAAGTAAGCGAAGTGTTTGAAACAGTCCATCCATGTTCGTAAAATAGGATTTTCTGCCTGAAAATAAATGCGCCAGTGTAAATGATGTATGAAATCCAAACGCAAATGGCCACAGGAGATGCATTAGTAATGTCAGTGTGAACAGCTATATGTCTCGACTGTCCACTTGTAATTGGATCACTCGAGACAGATGTTAAGAGCAGGTGTGAACAGGGCCTAAAATAAATTGGCCCCAAGTGTGAATGAGTGTGTATAAATGAATAAATGAATGAATATCTTCAGTACAATGGAATGTTTGAACCCCTATAATCCTATAGCCCTATAATCTATACATGGAGAAAATGGAAACTAATTTATAGCAGCTACTGAATAATATACTGTAAAATGAATGAACGAATAATACACAGAGAATTTAAGGGTTCTACTTGGTATATTTTCTGATGGTGAAACACTTTATGGTGGGGTTTCTACACAGACTTTCTGACAAAAAGACCACTGAAAAACCCAGAAGTTCTACAGTCCAAAAGTCTGAGACCACACTGAAAATCTGTTGTTTTTTTTTTAACTTTAAAATTGGAAATAAACAGAAGGTTTTAGAATATTTAAAATATGTAACATTCAAGATTCTGCACTATTTTTAGACCCCTACTTAAATGTAAGCAAATGTGTGGTATTAACCATGTTAACTGCTTTGTGCAAAACGTCCGATTTTCCTCATGTCTAATCTCTTCTGTTGAAGCAGGTGTTCAGACGACACTCAGATGGATTTGATCTAATGGATCATAAGGTTTTGCACAAATTTGTGGAGTCCATGCCAGCTCGAGTGCACACTGTCATTAAAGCAAAAGGGGACATATCAAATACTTAGAGACTCTGGAATTCATGTAAATATTTAAAAGATTCTACTTTTCACTAAAGTTGTTGTCAGTGATATAATTTGTAATGAAAATTGTTGTATTAAATTAGAAAAGAATGCGAAATAGAAGCATTTTTCACTAGTGCACTCAGACTTTTGGACCCCACTGAACATAGTGTTAGGATTTAAAGCTTGGAAAGCCCTGTGTTAAATCAATATTTTTGCCATAAATCACAGTGAATATAAATCCATGATTATACAGCTTGAATTTGATTGTCAGATTATGACAATACCTGTGATCAGCCCATCTATCACAGAAAATGACAACAACATTTGTGCCACTGTTTGTATTGCAATCCCGCTTTTAGCAAGCACTGCATCTGCCACACTTTACTTATTCCCTCCTCTTGCCTTTTTTCAATCCAAAGCCCTTAAGCCATCCCGAACCTCTATCCTTCTGAGGCTTACTGTTTGGGTTAGCTCATGAATACTGATACTCGCCAGGCATTTCAGGCTAGAGACCACCTAAATAGAATTTCAATTACACGCTTGCATTTCTTTAAGTGCGTTTGCTCATAGATACTGGTGTTTTGGAACAAGAATAACAATGACAATTGGCTTTGACAAAATTGTCACAAACTGTTATAAGGTTGCAAGTGATTTCAATGCTACTCATTCTCATTGTATAACTATATTGCTATAGTTATTCATTTTTAATGTGAAAGTGGTACCTTTAAACTGAAGCATGGCACTGAAAAGGACTTTGAGGTCTCCAGTCTCAGAGGTGGACTGCTATGCCTCCAACTGAATGCATAATTTTAAACAGACAAAGGAATCCAGTTGTTGAGATGACTCATATGCACCTCAACACTGCCCCACTGTTGAAAGTATATATATATATATATATACCGATCAGCCATAACACTAAAACCTGCCTAATATTGTGTAGGTCTTCCTTGTGCTTCCATCGATGTATAGACTCCATAAGACCTCTGAAGGCACTAAGATGTTAGCAGCAGATCCTCTATGGATCAGACTTGTTTGTCCAGCACATCCCACAGATTTGGAGGCCAAGTCAACACATTGAACTCTTTATCATGTTCCTCAACCCATTCCTGAACAATTTTTGTATTGTGGCAGGGCGCATTATCCTGCTGAAAGAGTCCACTGCCATTAGGGAATACCGTTGCCAGAAAGAGCTGTACTTGGTCTGCAACAATGTTTAGGCAGTTGATACGTGTCAAAGTAACAGCCACATGAATGCCAGGACCGAGGTTTCCCAGCAGAACATTGCCCAGAGCATCACACTACCTCCGCCGGCTTGCCTTCTTCCCATAGTACATCCTGTTGCCATCAATTCCCCAGGAAAGCGACGCACACACACCCGGCTGTCCACATGACATAAAAGAAAACGTGATTCATCAGACCATTGCTCTATGGTCCAGTACTGATGCTTGCATGACCATTGTAGGTGCTTTCGGCTGTGGACAGGGATCAGCATGGGCACTCTGCCCGGTCTGCAGCTACGCAGCCCCATACACAGCGAGCTGCAATGTACTTTGTCTTTGTCTTTGTCAGAAAAAGGCAGTTTTTTCAATGCAAACTATATAAATTGTGAGATCCCCTGACTGCCCTGACATCTCTAATGACATAATCACACTGTCCCATAAGTGCAAAGCACATTAACAAACCAAAAACACAACAGCAAAACCCAAAAACACAACAGCAAAACAGAAAACACAATAGCAAAACCAAAAACGGAACAACAAATTCAGAATCATATCGACAGTAACTAAGAACAGAAAGGGTAGATCCTTATTACTGATTGGACACAGTGTATGACTATCACAAGGCAAAAAAAAAGTTACTTATTTTATTTATTGCGAGGAGTAATTCTTTCTTTTGAATAAACCAGCTTCCTTTAGGAGGGTTTTCAGTGTTTACATACTCATATTATTGCCATGCAAATTTGATGGCTTATCTAAAATAACATCATATGAATGCCTTTGATAAAAAAAAAAAAAAATAGCACTAATAAAAGCATCAGTGGATTCATATTTCCTCTTGCTGTAAACCATTTCCCTTTTGAGTTAATTCTGACTGGTTTCCGACTTTGCTTTATGGTTGGTTAATGTGTTTTTATTTTGTGATGCTTTTTACAGGCCTAATACATTTCTAAGGGAAAAAAAAGCAGACCGTGATTCCTCATGAGCTAAAAATGTGAATGGTCATGTCAAAATGGGACGTATTATTATTTTATGAGAGTGTGAGAGGGTGTAAGATATATCTATTTCTCATGTAAGCCATCAGTATTCCTAGGTTTCCTAATGAGTGTCTCAAAAACATTGTACAACCCTTGCTAGTTTCTAGCTGTTAGCTAGTGAGTTTAGTAGGCATTGGTAAGGAGAGTGGAAGCAAACATTAGCTCTTTCGTCGCTTAAGCCAGTTATGATCTAGTTAGCTAGCTTAACAGACAAACAGCTTAGCGTGCATGGTTTTAGCTGTGTTGCCAACCCTTTTTAGGGAAAAGTAGCTAATGCATGCTCAAAAACAGAAGCACAAACCAACTATTTAAATATTTACAAAATACTATAATTTCTGTTAAGAACTCTGACAAAATAAAGCAGTGGTAGTGAATAGTCCGGACATAGACATGATGGAAATGGTTACAAATGAAATAGATCACTTGTAAAAAACTTGTAAAAATATAGCTAAGCAAAGAGTTTAACAAAAAAAAAAGGTGAAACTTCATGAGTAGGACTCATGAAAAGCCATATCGGGTGCAGGGCCATCGCTAATGTCTGCTGAAAAACTTGGTAGACTTGTCCCTAGGCTATTTTTTAAATAAAGTCACTACACAGGTCTAAAAAAGATTCACAAAACTGGTTCTTAGCTAACAAGCTGAAACTGATAAGCTGAAAATGTACAAATGCTAATTCTGCTTGTAATTCTTGGATGATTCAGTCTGATTGAATGATTCAGTACCGGTTACTGCCATGCACTGAGTCACTGTACAAAATTTAAAAATTGAAGCTACATTTATATACATATCTGTTCCATTATTTCCATCCATCCATTTTCTGTACTGCTTATCCTACACAGGGTTGCAGGGGAGCCTCGGGCCTATCCCAGGGGACTCAGGGCACCCCCCTCCTGGACGGGGTGCCAACCCATTGCAGGGCACAATCACGCACACACACTCACACAGTCGTTCACACACTACACACTACACACGTTACACACTGGACTATTTGGGAATTCCAATCAGCCTACAATGCATGTCTTTGGACTGGGGGAGGAAACCAGAGTACCTGGAGGTGCAAGGCAACAGTGCTAAGCACTAAGCAATTCATATCTAATTAGATGTTTATCTAATTAGATATGAATTACATTAGTTGTATGTACAATTGCGTGTATGTTAAACCGTCCTCTTTGAGTCAGTGAATCCTTTTTATCAAGACCAAGTTTCACTCCTCTCTCATTCAGGGGCTCAGTATTTGACTCAGTGAATCATTTGGTCATGGACGAGATTCATGTGGATCAGTTGATTCAGTAAGTTCAATGAGTTCAGGCTCATGTCCGAGTCAGTGATTTCCAGTTTGCTATGTGTGCATGCTGGGTGTGAAAAATAATTCACCTAAACACAGACATACACGCATATTATAAAATAACTCAAAATAGCAAAGATCATTTGCAGTTTTTCACTAGCTTCTTGTTATCTGCCTTAGACGACAACATGATTAGTCTTCACACTTGGGAAATGCGTGTGTGACTGTGAATGCAGCAAGATCACTGAAGTGCAAGTCCAATCTAACGATGACCTAGATGTGCAATATGTTCACATGATATTGCATCAGTCTGAGAAATGGGTCAGAAAGGAGACTAAAGGGAAGCACTGGGCTTTCATTTGGGGTGTGTTCTTGTGATCTTGAAACACCTTTATTCTCATAAAGGAGATGAAAACTGAGAAAGTCTCTTTTACAAGACATTTTGGGTTTCATGATAGATTCCTTCTATTACACTGTAAAACTGCAAACTACCTTTACAAATGTAATATTGAATTGTTTCAAAATGATGCTACTGTATTAAAATGTGTGCATATGCAGTAAAGCTTATCTGTGCTAAGCTAAAATCCTGGGTTGTCTAATTTGAAAATTTATCTCATTTGTCATTTGTAATGTCATTAATCTTTTTTTTTTTATCACAGGTTGTGTTTTCTTTGAGTAGCTCAGCACAAAGCTCTACTTCCTGCCATTCTCCTTTCTTCATTCCTCTGAATTTTGTCTTACAAACCTTGTGAGGCCTTCCACTGACATAATTATTAATGTAGCTAATTAATGCTAAGCCACACCTAAATCTAACCCTACGCCTAACCTCAGTAACCAAAAGCAGACCATAATCAGTGTCTCTGAAAGATGTTAAAACACTTGCCAGGTTCTAGCTGCTAGCAAGATTTGTTAGCATTGGTATGGAGAGTGGAAGCAAACGTTAGCTCTTTTATCAGCTAAGCCAGCTGTGATCCAGTTAGTTAGCTAGACAAACTACAGCTGCATGGATATGGAAGGTAGATACACTTAGCTTGCTTGTTATTAGCAGTGTTGTCACAGTGTTATTTTTACAGCAGAAAGTAGCTAATGCGTGCTCAAAACATCGCTAGAAGTTGGATGATGACATCATAGATTTATTTGCATATTCATTGAAATGTTATGATCATTTAGATATCAAAATGTGTTAAATGAAGAAGGGAGAATTTCTGAAGATGTTCAGAATGAATAGAATATTTTTCTAGACTCTTCATAATAGATTATAACAGTTCTTAGGTAAAGAAGAAAAAGATGTCATGATTCCATAAATTAACTATTTTTACGAGAATCCATTTGTACAAGAGTAGACAAAATGAAGCAGTGGTAGTCAGTGGTTGGAAAATAGTCACAAAGGAAATGGTTATGGATGGAATAACTCACTTTTATAACTTGTAAGTATAGCCAAGAAGAGAGTTTAAAACAGAAGGAAACAAAGAAATGAACATCAGAGAACGGAAAATGTCCCTACAAGGTCAAAATTGTGAGATATTCTGATCTTTATGCGGACATTTGGTTCCCACCACGATATAAAAGAAATGACCACACACACACACAACACAAACACACACACACACTGACCTAATATAGACCAGCCATTTCCATGTCTGCTGTGGAAAGGATTAAAGCTGGAGCCTGACTCTTAATATCTCTCCTTTTTCCGGAGGGCAGTCAGACCTGCGTTCATATGCAGCGTGAGCAGGCTGTTGAGTGAGGAATCCAACTCGCACAGCCGCATCAATTACCTCCATTAGACATACGACCGGATGACACTTATCAGCTCACCAACCAGTTCGATGCTTACTTACATGTCTGGCACGAGTACCTAACATTCCCCCTGACACGTGAGTTATGTATGGTAAAGCTGACTATTTGGCTGGGCCTATTCTTAATGACACGTTTTGTTGGGTTTTAAAAACACAATTCTCAGTAATGCCATATTGTGTCATTGAGGCAGCTCGGAAGTGCTGATTTTACACAGTCACTCAGCCTAGCAGTTTTCCTGAGTGGAGCACTAGGATGTTCTTGCCCTCTTAATCAGTTTTTGTAGCTAACGGCCTGTGAAGCATAATGTAGAAAATTTTCAGCGTGAAAGCTGCTGTCAGCGATATATCGAGGAGCTCAGCACGCTATAAATAGGGAACCTCGATGGCTAAAATCACAAGAGGACTTTATACACCACGTGCTTCCATAGCACGTTTGTAAGAATGTTAGCCAAAACTAAATCAATACCATCGAGTCAGCATTCATGGCATTGATTATTTAACAATAGCTCTGAGCTGATTACTCACAGGACCTGCAAGTGTATCGCTTTCTAAACGGATTTAGGAGTGTGTAAAATTAATGAGCCTCTCGTCTTACTCCGGTCTCCAGGCAAACAGATTGATGCAACACTTGAAATGTCATAAGCTGCATCTTTGCATGAAGCTTGCAATAAACAAGAAAACAGTAGAAAGTGTTGCAGCCTGATTGGGAGTTTACAAAGTGTTTTTCCTAACCACGGGGTGTACAAAGGTATCATCTGGCCTTTGCAGATACACACCAGGCTGTTGTAATAAACCGATATAATACACTGCAGCACTCTGTTGTCTGCACTGGGCTCAGTGGGTTTCCCAACAAACAGAGCATGAGACGAGTAAACGTCTGAGTCAGACCAACAGAGCAGGCCGTGTTTACCAAATAGACGTCTCCGACTCAGAGCACTGCAGCACACAGACTCTTAAACGCTGTGAGAGATTATACTGAATTTACTTAATTTTGTGTATAAACGTTTCCGTGGGATCCAGAAATCTGACTTTAATATCATTAGACGCTAGACATTTGTAATGCATTTAAATGCATCACATCCATTTGATATGATGTTATAATATAATGTTTAACAAAGCAAACGATAATGGAACATAAAGTGTCCCAAAATGCAATGAGATTTAATTAAATTTGCTGAAGAGAACTGTGAGTTCAGCCTCAGTGAATTTCCCCTATAATAAACCTCCCAGTGTGCAATTTATAACGGGGGCTCTTAAATACATTTTTCCCATGTGTCTCGCAGTTAGCAGCTTATAAGGACCCGAACACATTCGCTGATGTATACAGACAATTAAACGTACTCAAATCATTTAGTGGACAGCACCAGCAATTGCAAGTCTAACTCATTCGTTTATTTTCGCTCTCTTTATTATAGTGTCATTGGTAACACTACAATACAGGGTGGTGACATATTAGCAAGGGGCATATTCGTGGCCCTTGTGAAATTTGTTTAGTCTAAATGCACGCATGCGACTGTGATGTCATTACATCCAAAAAAAAAAACATCTGTACAATTGTAACATCTGTTATAAAGTGTGTCTTGATTCAGAGGTGGCTCGGACTAGCAAAATGTGGTAGCACTGAGAGAGAAATGGCATTCGCATAATAATTTTCACACTCATATACAGATAATGATGAATTGCAAGGGATGTGGAGGTTAAATCATAGAATTATCATTAAACCATAGTAACCATATACCATAACATACCATAATAATTAGGGTTATTTTGATATAACAAAAAAATAACATGGAAAAAAGTAAAAACAGCACAAAACAAAAAGATTTATAAGCTTTGAGTCATCAGTCAATTGCTATATTGTTCTGTGTGGTTTTCCACATGTGCCTAATGGACATCCAAAGATCTATTGTAATTACTTTATATTTTCCAAGCTACCCTTAAAGGTATATCACATGGAGTAATGAACATAGGATGGATTAACAATGTTTTTCCTGAAGTACATGGAGTTTTACGGCGTTCTTTTAAGTGGTGTTAAAATTTGCACTTGATACAAGAAACAAATGTACTGTATGCATGATGTTATGTGGAAAGTATGAAATCTGTCATTTAAACCACCGCTGAGAAATTGAACTCAAGTGAGCATAGTGGAGACAACGGGTATTTTGCAATAATAATAATAATAATAATAATAATAATAATAATAATAATAATAATAATAATAAGAGCTTATCAGTACTTTATTTAGTGTTCTTATATTCCTTCCTGATATTGTACTGTATTACCTACATCTCCTTTACTGTTTCAGGAAAGTTAAGCTTAATTAACGATTAGGAAAATGATTGCAACACTAATTCTGCTGTCAATCCACAGCCCCAACACAGGAAGTGATAATATCTAAAAAGTGACTGCTCTTAATTGCATGTGGTTCGAACAGTGTACCAAGACTAAGACAGTCAAACTCACTTATACTAAAAAATGACTGATAAATCTGGGTATTAATTCCCAAAAATTACCATTATATTATAAAATTATATCTAAACAAGACAATTGGATAGACTTAAATTTTACCTAACTATTTTCTAGGCAATTAAAAATACTAGTAATATTTTCCCTTACAACTTTTTTAATTTAAAGGATTTTGTTAACATGATTACTGAGTCATGAAAAAAGTTCCTGTTGTGAGTTGACAATAAAAGTAATTCCCAGTCAGTACTGTGTCAGGCATGCTGGGTCAGAATATATATATATTGGCTCAGATATATTAAATGTCATTACACTCCACTTTAGGCAGAAAACAAGTCTGACTACATGGTGACAGGCAAGAGCTAATCAGGGAGAAATATACAGCGAGAGAGTGAGAGACCACAAGAAGGGAAAAAATGGATTCTGTATTCTTCTTGCTGAACAGCAAAGGTATTTATTTGCTCTCTAATGTGGTGGTTGTGAAGTTGTTTTATCTATAGAGATAATGATAGCTAGCTAGTAAATAACTGGCTGCTTTTGGTGTCCTTCTGTGTATTTTTGTATTTCAAACTCATAATGTGTATTTCATCTGATATATGTCTTAGTGATCAGGTAGTGATAGTTTTGTTCTCCTCACTGTATTTTTGCTAACTAGTTAGAGTTAGTGGCCTAGCTTACCACCGGGAAATCCTCCATATTCAATCCATGGTCCAGCTCAAGCAGCATGCTGTGGGATTGGCATTTCCGTGTTCTTGCCTGGTTCCAAGATATTTTCCTGATTCCGTGTTTCACTAATTGGTCAATCTACACTAACCGTCCACTTTGCTACGAACACTTGTACACCTGCTCATTCCTACGTCTATCCAGTCATTCAATCTGGTGGCAGCAGCACAATGCAAGGTAACGTTTTCCCGATCTTTAACTATCCAGTTCCCATGAACCTGTGGCCAGTGAAGTCTTAGATTCCTGTTCTTTTCAGATCCCTATGTCCATTCTGCTGCTGTAGCCCATTCACCTCAAGGTTCGGCATGTCGTGTGTTCTGTGATGCTTTTCTGCTCACCGTGTTTGCATAGAGTGATTATTTAAGTTACCATAGACTTCCTGTCAGCTCGAACCAGACTGGCTATTCCCATCTCAGGAGACATATATGGTTCTAGAGAGCAGTTAATTGGACGGTCATGAAGTTGTGCTTGGATGTGAATAAACAAAAATATTTGATTGTTTTCTGAAAAGTGATGAACTAAAAAAATTAAAAAATTATTTCATATTTCATTTCAGATATATTGTCATATTGGTGTCCATAACACTAAGGGACAGGTATAAAAAGTTCTTAAACACAAATTTTGATTTCAGGTCCACCTTAAATATTACCTACATTTATACAAATAGTGGTTATTTAGCAGAAAATACAATATGACATAAGAATATAAGAACACCACACAGCTGCTGATCTTTGCAAATAACTGCTGTATTGCACTGTTTACATGCCTACATTAATAATAATGAATAATAATAATGAATGAAGATTTACCAGGTTATTTCAAATGTCTCCAGCAGAGAAACAAAGTACTAAAAATTGCCCCAAAACTGAGTTTTTTATATAGTAAAGGTGGCTACTGGAGGTTAATAAATAAATGCAATGAAAATGCAATTTACTTCCTTTAAAAGATTTTAAATATGCAATGCAACAATTCAAACTGAGTATTATTCTTCCTATGTGTTAGGCAGAGATAAACATTGATTCTGAGCCAGTACTAGAGCTGAATATCATTTAAGTACATGTCAAGGTCACGGCATCGTGGCAGTTGGTGTTGAATATTAAATCTCATATGCCAAAACGCTAATTCAATATTCTTCGAGGTGCCAATAGCAACAGTTTGACCTTCCATATTGCTGACAATCTTTGTAGTGTGAACTGAGTCAGTTGCTCAGCACTTGTATAATTTCAGTTTCATAGCTGAAAGTAGTGCTCTGGAACTCTGGGGCTGACATTAATGAAGAGGAGATAACCCAATGTCACAAACCCGGTGGCACAGAATTAATGCTTTCAGTGTTGCTGTTATCTAGCACACTCACAGACAGGAGGAGACATTTTTAATAAGCACTTTTCGCTTTTGTCCAGGGAACCTGTCCGATCGACCCATTTACTCTCGGGCGCCCCACAAAAGCTAGTGATAGAGCGGTGTGATGGAGATAAAGGTGAAAATATCATCAAAAACAACTCTTTGAAGGGTGTTACACCTCCGGCTGGGGGAAAATATCAATTTGATGCGTATAATGCTCGTCCTCACCCTCCACTGCGCCACTGCCTCTCTGCCATGTTCTCTTATCTGCATTGCACTGCTTGTGGGTCACCGGGCATCAAAGGATAATCTGTTCTCCTGAGAATCAGTCATGGAGGCTCTGATGTGCTTACAGACAAGACGGGAGTTGCTGAAGTACAAAAAAAAAGGCTATTTTCTCACTAGCTAAAGACTTCATACAAACGATCTCTATTCTCTCAGTTAAAAATGCATTCTGTTAATAAAGGTTGGTATTTCCCAATCTTTTCCATTCAGTTAAACCAGAATAAAATTACATTCAGCTGGTGACACTGGTGTAAGGTGACACTGGTTCACAAATCTACGCAGATAGAAAGGAAAACAGATTTGTTCCGTATCTTCACAGTTTTAATTGGCAGGTGGGATACGTGTATACTGTTGAATACAAGGTGAAACTAGTTAACGGAGTGGGAGCATTTTGTTGTCAGCAACAACAGTGTGAACACTGTTCCTCTTGGAATACCTTGTTAAATAACAAACTCCACAAACACTTTGATGTATGGTGTACTGCCAGTGGTTTTGTGTATTAGACTCTATGTTCGGATTAATCTTTTGAGCCTCTGTACACAAAATGTTATTACAGGTAATCTAATGTATTACTGCACTATTACAAATGCTATCACTTCAGGGGCCACAGTGCAGTTGTGGAAAGAGTACAACTAATAATTCACTTGAGTAAAAGTATTGCTCAAGTTAACCCAGGAAGAGTCTGGTGAAAAACTCCTTGAGTAACTACATTACAAATTACTTTTTATCTGTAATTGATGCAGCTAATCCAAAAATGTTCTAAGTGCATTTTTATACAATATGTTACCTAACCAAGTGAGCTACACTGAAGTGAACACCACCTCTATTATTAACGGTATATAAAGAAAGGTAATGTTAGCTGGCTAACTAACTTGGGGTGTCAGTAGCTTGCTAGGTTTGCTAGCTAGCTAGGTATCTCATATTAATTCATACATGCTTCTAGCAAAGAAGCCCCTAACACATAGGCTGTAGCAGCACTTAGATTTTTTTCACTTAGATATTTATCACAACAGGAAATCGCTACTGAACATGAAATGAGCTGGCGAGCTAGTCTAGCTCACTCAGCTAGCTAATGGCTTACCTCTGCATGTTTCTGTAGGTTGGATGTTGAGCTGTGAAATGCATTTGAATTTGCTGTGACCCCAAGCCTGTTTGTTATTTACCATGACACTTGTAAATCCATATTCAAGAAATAATTCAGCATTTTTTCCATTTGTTTTTTGACTTCTGTTGTTCCACTGAGTCAGAGTCGCTTGATGTTTTCAAGGAACTAGCAGAGGTAGATGGACGGAGAAATTTGGCTGTTTTTATTGCTGAACTCCTAATGCAGTGTCTTAGCATGGTAAAAAAAAAAGACCCAAAATAGCACGTAAACTCTTAATTTAATGTGGCTTGTTTGAATGCAAATGCAAAATAGTAGCACACAAAATCCATCTTCATAGTTAGAGTGATATTATTAATATAAATTTGAAAAATAAATGAATAAAACAAAAGAGGAGAGTCTTAGTTTCTCTCATGACCTCATTTGTAAATCCAGAAATGCTACGTGGAGTGTGGGAAACCCATTTTTTTTTTCTCTTTTTGAACTAAGTCTTTTTAGTTTTCATCTCTAGATATGATCATGCAAAGCGAGAAATTCAATTCCAGAAAAATCACATGACTGAAACACTCAGATTGCTGAAGGCTACAAAAGACTTACCAAAATACTTTAAAGTGACTTCATTCCCCTCAATACAATACATGAAAGTGTGTTACAACACATCTCCAGATTCTCCACAGGAGTCGAGCACCTCATAAACTCAGAGTCTCTCACCCATTACACGAAGCTGCTCTGGCTGCAGTACATTTGGACAGAGACGCCTTTAATGCATTCTCAACATACTGTAATATCACCTGCTGAGCTTTATATTCCTCTGAAATGAAGGCAAGTTCCAGGGCAAAGAGTTTCACTCTCATAAATGTCTATTCCTTCTCACAGCAAGGCTAGCATACCATCTGAGTCTAACTAAGTCTCGTTATCAGACCCAGAACAGAATGTGTAATATATAAGGATTATTAAATTATTATTCAGTTATTCGAATGATCTCGAAGGCCAAACATAGCTCTAAAACACAGCTCTATTTTATATACACTCTGAATCAATATTTCTCAGCAGCAGTATTATTTCTCATCAGCAATAATTCTATTAGGTCAGCGGCGTATTTGTTCTCATGTGTCGCCTCTCCAATCTCTGGACCCTATTTCTATTATCTGTGTTTCTCTGGAGGGGACTCTTTTGCTGGCAAAACAAAATGAATGCAATCTGTCATTATCAAGAGAGGCGCACATTTTTTTTCCAACAGGGCTGCAGACAAATGTGTCTGCATGACACAGGTATATTGAGTAGAATTTTTTTAAACTCTCCACCAAATAGAGCATGGCCATCTATAAGAGGAGGTTCACTCGGCGGATTTTCATCCTAATGCAATCACATAGTATGAAGCTGTGTCGGTTATTACTTCTCTACTTGTGTTCTTTGCTCATTTGTGTGTATATACAATAAGGGAAACTTTGATTCAGAACTACAGTTTGTGACTTTCAAAACTTTGGATGAGCTTAGTAGTGAGAACTGAGTTTGAGTGTGTGACATTTTCACTCTTCTCAACTAAACTATGTGCAGCTTACTGTAGTACTTTCTGGTGAAAGATCGTAACTTAGGTATGGTAAGCTTCAAGCTTCGAATTGCCTTTATAGGCAAATGATCTTAAACTGTTCCACCTATTATAACAACTTTAAACAACCATGTCTTTAACGCCGCCTTCAACACAAAGCACATTAGCTATCATAAATAAAACAGCCTCACTGTTTTAATAAAACATTTATTCAAAACTACAGCAGCAATGCAGCAATTATAAAAGACACCGAGGATTAGGTGCTTGCTTTTATAACCACTTATCTTAATTATTGTAATTCTCTTGTTTTCAGCAGTATCCCAGCTAGAAAGGTTGGGGGTTCAATTTCCCCCTCCGCCATTTGTGCGTGGAGTTTGCATGTTCTCCCTGTGCTTCGGGGGTTTCCTCCAGGTACTTCGGTTTCCTCCCCCAGTCCAAAGTCATGTGTTGTAGGCTGATTAGCATCAGTGAATGGGTGTGTGAGTGTGTGAGTGATTGTGCCCTTACCTGTGATGGATTGGCACCCTGTCCAGGGTGTCCCCCGCCTCGTGCCCCGAGTCCCCTGGGATAGGCTCCAGGCTCCCCGCGAGTAGGAGCCTGTGTAGGATAAGCGGTACAGAAAATGGATGGATGGACGCTCAGCTAGCTTGCTAAAGTGGAAAAGTTCTACTTGGAACCACATCTAGGAAACCTATATTTAGTCGAAACATGTTACACTCTCAGAAGAAAAGGGGACTAAACTGTCTTGTTATTTGGGGTGGTTCCCACAAGGGTACATGTTTTGTACCTTTAGTGCAGCGGGTTCTCAATTAGGGGTCGCAACCAATGTTGGGTCACTTGATTTACAAATGGGCTCGTGAGAGAAACTCCCAACCTGCTCTTTTGTTTTGTTCATTTATTTTACAAATTAATATTATGATCATCACTCTAACTATCAAGAAAGAATTTTTGCTTCTGTTTTGAAATGTCGCTGGGAGTCGCATTCAAACAGGCCACATTTAAATGAAAAGTATACATGCTATTTCAGTCTTTTTTTTTTTTTTTTGCTATCTTGACACGCTGCGCTAGTTTTGGAGTTTAGCGATAAAAACAGACACATTTCTCTGAAGAAATTGAACATGTCCATTTGGGGGCGTTTGTCCAAAACGTTTGGCGACTCCTGCTTTAGTGGGTGGTAATGTAAACGTAGCAGACATTTAAAAATGATTTAAGGAACATAACTAGACCTTAGGGGGGCACAGTGGCTTAGTGGTTAGCACTGTTGCCCCGCACCACGGGGTTGGGGATTTGATTTCCGTCTCTGCCCTGTGTGCGTGGAGTTTGCATGTTCTCCCCGTGCTTCGGGGGTTTCCTCCGGGTACTCCTGTTTCCTCCCCCAGTCCAAAGACATGCATTGTAGGCTGTTTGGCATCTCTAAATTGTCCACAGTGTGTGAATTGGTGTGTGTGTGTGTGTGTGTGTGTGTGTGTGTGATTGTGCCCTGTGATGGGTTGGCACCCTGTCCAGGGTGTCCCCTGCCTTGTCCCCCGGGATAGGCTCCAGGGACCCTGTGTAGGATAAGCGGTACAGAGAATGGATGGATGGATGGAACTAGACCTAAAAGACCACTCTTTAGCTTTTAGAGTAATACTTTGAAGGAACACTACCTTGTGTGAACACTTTTCCAGGTAAAAGATACAGAAGAACGGTACAAACGACCTACCAGCTGTACCAAAAGGTAGTACCCTAGTGACAAGGAAAAGTGTAGTTTAGTACTCTTTTTTCACAGGGTGTATAATCATGATACAATGAATTACTTTGAATAAACAGCCAATCAGAACACGAATAGCCTACACAAATTCGAAGTATAGCCTGCTACATTCGTAAATGAATAAACATGATACATAGCAACAGAATGATATTTTCCTCTTTCATTATTAACATGTTTGCGTTTTTGGAAATGAGCAACTTTCATTGTAAGTGCTTCTGCGTTACAGAGTTGTGTTATGAAGCGGGTTTTGATGCCCGGTCTGTCGCGCGCTGAACGGGCGCGTGCGCTGGGTAGTAATTACAGACAGCTCTCACGCGCGCACTCTTTAACAGCACGAAAACACACTCGACATGCACTTCCTGATGTTTTAACCTTTCCACACCGCTACACACACACACACACGCACACACACGTGTGAGGCGATCCGTGCTGGAATACGATGGTGTTGTGTTTTCTAATGTGCGTGATGAGGAGCAGCTCTGAGTGACTGACGTGTTTCTATCTGAGGTGAATCTGAGGTGCGCGAGCCATCACGCAGCGAGGCAAAAAAAAAAAGAAAAGAAAAGAGCACTGCGGCTCGCGCACGGACTCAAAGTTCAGTCAGTGTGAGGTGGGAGAGATGACAGCGCGCGCCTGAGACACGACATCTGAACAGGTAGGACAAAAGAGACAGAGAGAGGGAGAGGGAGAGAGAGAGAGAGAGAGATGTAAAAACGTTGTTCAGGACAGAGGAGTGTTTGTAGTAGACAGCATCGCTGCACCGGACATGGTAACACACACTGACTGACTGGTAACATACTATTGTCCGACGCTGCAGCGCGCGCGCGCTCGGGTGTGTGTGTGTATATGTATGTGCGCGTGTGTGGAGGAGAATCGCATCAATGCTCGACTTTTAAACTCGTTTACCCGATTCTGTGCGCGTCATTTAGCGATTCTTCTCCACACACACTAACTCGGTTGCTGCGGTATGTGTGTGTGTGTGTGTGTGCGCGCGCATCATATGAATGCTCGACTTTTAAACTCGTTTACCAGGATTTTTTGTGCAATATATTTATACCTATAGATTTCCTAAATGATTTCCCTACACACACACACGCACACTAACTCGGATGTTGAGGTGTGTGTGTGTGTGTGTGTGTGGAGGAGAATAGTAGCAATGCTCGACTTTTAAACTCGTTACCACCATTTTGTGCGTCACTTTTATTGTTTAACTTTCATAAGTGATTCCAAATAGATTCTAACTGGAAGCATACACAACTCAGACCCTGTGAACTGTGTGTGTGTGTGTGTGTGTAAGGCAATCATGTCAATGCTCGACTTTTAAACTCGTTTACCAGGATTCTTTGTGCAATACATTTATAAGTATATATTACACACACACATACACACACACTAATTTGAATGCTGAGGGGTGTGTGTGTGTGTGTGTGTGTGGAGGGCAGTCAAATCAGTGCTTGACTTTTTAAGTCTTTTACCACGAATCAGACCCTGCTAACTGTGTGTGTGTGTGTGTGTGTCTATGGGAATCACTTGAATGCTCGACTTTTAAACACATTTCACACAATTCTGTGGAATATAGTTTTGTCTGAATTTTGTAAGTGATTCCCCTCTACACTAACTCACATGCTAAGGTGTGTGTGTGTGTGTGTGTGTGTGTGTGTGTGTGGAGGGGAATCGTATCAATGCTCGTCTTTGAAACTCGTTTCCCACAGGTTTGTACATGTGAATTTCAGTGCTGTGTTTCTTCTCTCTCAGTTGACCATCATAACCCCAGAGCTTACTTTATTTCAGAATTTCTTTAACATCATTTACATAACATCATCATAACAACACCTCATATCTACCCGCAGCTTCGTTATTTCCGGTGAAATATGTACAGCGATGTACAGCTACAGGAGATGCTCAGAGTTCCTGTTGGATGTTACGGGTCTCATAACAAACCTAACTATAAACACTGAAGCCATTTGTGCAAGAACAAAAGGAGAGACATACAGCTGTATGTAGCCTTTTCCATTCTTACATATTATCTACCTAAACACCATTCTGCACTGTAATAAGGCTGTTTAGGAGCACCTTGCAAACTGAGACACATGGATACGTGCACGTGTAGTCGTGAAAACAGCCTGCTCATTTACACTCTGCACTTGAAGTCAGAGGAAAGTCGATCTTGGTGGCCGGACATCTCAGTAAAAGCTTTACTAATGGCTTTACCCGGCCTGACTGACCTGGTCATCCATCATCTGCATTTAGTCATCCATCATGCCAGATGCCTCTTTCGGGAAACAGTAGCCTCTGCCAGTTGTCCTCTGCACCGTGCAGAAAGTCTGAAACGCTTTGCTGAGTCTGAACGCGGTGATGCTGCTGCAGCTTTTCGCAATTTTTTGGTACATTTAGTGCGTTATCTCACCGACTGATACAGTGCCGTCGTGCCATTTTCTCACAAAGTGAAAAGTTTCAGTGCATGGTTTTAGAAAGTCCAAAAAATGAACAGAAGATATTAAGTACTGCTTATCAGACAGGCATACTGGTGTCACTCGTTGGCTTTTAGAAAAAAATATACTTAAGCACATAAAAAATACTCATCACTAATTGAATATCTTTACATTTTCATTTCTTCGTTAATTGACACTTTTATGCAAAGAGATTTATGAGGCAGAATCGAGTCTAAACATAGAGCTGTTGACGCAGCTGAGATTTACACAAGACATGTATCGAAGTGCTGCAAGACTAAGGGCGTTTTCTCACTTGGCTCATATACTAAAGTCTTCACGCCGGATCGATTGTGGGCTCGGTCTTTTTCTGGGAAAGATGGGAGGGGTCGAGACAAATTCCTCCCAAACTGCAGCTCAGTGGCACAATTCTGTGCACAAAATGTTTACACTGTACACCCATTTACCATTATTATTACCATTTATTTAACTGAAGTATAATTTATTATTTAACTGATGTATCGTTTAGTTCACCTGTGTTCCTTTAGCTTTGCAAACCATTCCATGTAATAATATGAAGACCAAGTGGCTCCCGAGTGGAGCAACAGTTTGCTCGGAGATCGTGAGTCAGAATCCCGATGCTGCTACGTCCCCCAGGAGTCCATGAGAGCAAAACTGGCCGTGCTGTCTGGGTAGGAGGGATGAAATACTCTCTCTGCCCTGTGAGCTCATATATGTGGAAGGGGGCAGATAGCATGAGCAGTAATTCGAAATGATGCACTTGGCTGGCTTCTTGTGTCTCGGAGGAAGCACGTGATAGCCTTCGCCTCCTGGGTTGGTAGCTGTTATATGATAGGGGAGATCTCACTGGTGAGTGGGTATTGGGCAACGCTAAATTAGGGTGAAAATCAGGGGAAAAAATCCTCATATGCAGACCACATCACGGCTTTCACTGCCATTCTGAAACTTAAAAAGAAGTAACATTAACCAATCAAAGGCCCATCATTTAAAGTGAACCCAAGGCCACTGTTGTCAAGTGCACCAGAGATCAGTTCCCTGGACAAAAACAGGGAACAGTGCAAGATTAGTTGCAGAAAGAACAGAGAGAACCACATGTACACACGAGGGTGGAAGGTGGTTGTAGTACTAAGGATTGCAAGAGTACAAACACAAAGAAGATGCACAAATCAGTCAGTTCATTAAGAAATTATAGAATTGAGTAAAGCTAACTTCTTTTATAATAATGTATATAATATGGCTCATTTATTCATGTGAATTCATCGACAAAGAATCAATTAATTGGCTTAAATGTGGCTTGGAAATATGAACTGCTGTAACAAATATCATAAGCCAAAGCTGATTAATCAGTTATTTGTTGATTGATGCACATGAATAATTGACTGTTAAAATGTCTATTTTTTTGCAGTAGTTCTATTTCCAACTCTAATATTTATATTAATAAAAAGCTGTGAGCCTTTTTCAATTCACAAGACTGTAGTATTATTATTAGTATTATTTGTTGTGTAACCAGCTTAAATATTAAATATTAGAAGGACTGTTCTATCATTTGCCATTTTTGTTTGATTTTCTTTTTCCCCAATAATTTAATGTAAAACAAAATTGTGTGGAACAACATAACTTTTAACATCTTGTTACTCTACTTTATATCAATAACCAATAATTTAATTACAAATAAATAATTTATAAATAAATAATAAATAAATAAAGGAATTCTTGGAATTTGTGGATTTAAATGGATCTCTAGGTCACATAGACGTTGCCTCATCATTCATCTTAACAAGTTAAAATTAAACTGGTGAAAAGTAAACCGGCCTCAGCTATGAAACTGTTATCCATATTTTAGTACTACGTCGAAAAATGATCAAGCCCCTTCCATGAAATTTATTAAGAAGCTATAATATTGACTTTTTTTAGAATATTTCAGGTACCAAGGACAAGCTTTCTTGTGCTTTCGTTTTTAACGTCCGTGCATCATCGATGTGCTGCTATTTGCGCATGCAGCTTTTTTGTCATGCTTTTGCTATTTTGAGTGACACTATCACTCTGTGTGTTAGATTTTTGCTTTTTTGACTCCTGTCTCATTGCCGAATTCATGTAAAGTTCTGTCTGCGATGTGCGATTTCCTCCATGGTGTTGCAGGTGTCCATGGAAAGAGGAGATAAGAGGGAAGAGATGTAGGTGGAGTGAACGAGCGTTGGGTAATGATTACGAAATGACTGACAGGAGACCCTAAACACAAACAAGCGTTCGGGACCAGGAGGCAGTTTTCCAGACAGCTATTTAACACACTTGTGCTGAAGCCGTGGCTTAAACCTTTTTTTTTTTTTTTTCCTACATATTTTTTCCATGTTACTCGTACAATTATTTTACAACTATTACACCTTAATAGTTAAATGGCCTTGACAGTGGTGGACCTGAAAACAGTGCTATGTAGTGCAATTGTAGCCTTTAACAGCTTTAGTATTATATTACATACACAAAACAATAATATACTAGTAGCTTTATGTTTGTAATATTTGGATACTGTTTTAAATATCTTAGGAAAGCCATGTAATCGCTTAGGCTATTTAGCATTAAATATTTGTGGCCATAATCCCTGTTCAACTTTTGAGCCAGTGAGCTTTTCCTCTCCACTGCGCTGTGTGTCATCAGCACAAACCATATGCAAGCTGTCATCACAGGCTCACCTGGGAAGCTCCCATTACCACCCTATTAACACGACAGCTTACAGCAAATTACCACGCGCGCAGGCGACATGTGCACAGACTTCTGCAGGGGAACAAGGATGTGATAGTATGGTAAGCGCGTAGTCCTCACATCACAGATATGGACAGCTATTCCCTAAGCTCTGCACATTAAAGGATTAACTGATATAGACTTTGGTGCAATGGCCTTAATGCAGCTGCTGCATACAAAGTAGCGCAAAGGCGTGCGACGATAAAATAGTGCCGTTATTTATTGCAAGACGTTTGTTGTTATACTGTGTGGTGTGTCGTACACTTTCATACACCCACATAAAACCTGATCTAAAAACAACAAACACATACAAATTACAGATTTTTTTTAAATCAAATATTGTCAGTAGTCAAGGCAAATTAATAAAGCAGGAATTTCTTTAAAGAATAAAATGATAGTTTTTCTATTATGAATCAAGTATAAATCATTACTTGGTAAAACACTTGCTGCTTGACAGCCAGGAGCTGGCACCTCATTTGGCATTTTTAGAATAACCCTAATAGGCAATTAACGGGAAATTATACAGTAATGATTGAACACGCATGGACCCAATTGCACCATTTGCAGAGTTCAACAGCAAACTACCTAATACAAATGCAGAAAGCAAATCCCTAGTAACACACACTGTAAATTGTAATATGTTGACTTTACTTAGTTGACTTTACTTTTTTCCAAAATTTAAATTGTGAATAAGACTGTTGTTAGCTAAAGATCAGTAGGAAGGTTGACTACTATATAATACTGGTTAAGACCATTTAAATACTTGTCTTAAGTAGACAGGTGATAATTCTAAGGCCCCAAGTTAATGCTACCCAGATGCTTTTATAAACATATAAACAATCAGAAATCCACAAAAAAAATTTTAAACCTTTTTTTCCACAGCTATATGGTAATATCATAAAGTCATGAAAACACCAAGCCATCAAGAAAATTTTGACTTCCATGAAAAATCTACCAAGAAAGCTAGCTAAATAATTAACATTGCATGCTCCAAACAAGCGCCAACTCCTACCTAGCTGCTAGCTTGCCAAATGAATGATGTGCTAGCATTATAACTTAGCCTACAGTTGATATCTTTGGTGAAACTTTTTGTTATTAGATTATCTCTGCCACGTACCACAGTTCTTCTTCTTCTTTTCTAATTCTTGTTTTCTCTTTTTTGTCTGGTTTTCTGACAGCTACGTTCTCTTCGTTTTGAAAAGTGCAATATTTCAAAAGAAACTTTCAGACATACTAGTGAAATGGGGCCCCATTTAAGGGGGTTCCTGATATGACGTCGCGCATTAACAGTCAAAAGTTTCGGGAGAGTACCGAGAGACTTTCACGGAGTCCCCTCAAAATCCAGGGGACTGCCGTTCCGTCCGGGGTGTATCCTCACCTCACGATAATGTTTCTAGGATAGGCTCCGGATCCACCGCGACCCTGACCAGGATAAAGCGCTTACTGTGATAAGTAGACAGTATACATAAAGGAAAGTTAGACTAAGCATCTACTATGAGAACGACTAAATGTACAGTAAAATGTGAAACAATTTGAAGCAAAAACCAATGTTTAACTTTCCTTGACTATCAGCCTAGTTTTTTAGTAAGCATAGCTAGTTTAGGGAGTTTAAGGAGTACGAGTGTGCTGTTTGCCGATTGGTAGTTTCATTTCCTGAGAAGTCTCATTAAATATCCTATTTAATAGACAGTCTCATCGTCACAGGCAGGGAGCTTTGCCTTTGAGGAACAAAGTCTAAATTAATAAAAGTGCACAATCAATTATCAAGCCCTTGTAGCCTGCAGGTTCAAAATGACTACAGAAAAAGACATTGATTTTCTCCTTTTTAAGATGAATAATTGAAAGCCTGAATATTTCATAACAAGAGTCTTTTATCATTTTTATTTTATTTATTTATTTATTTATTTTTTTTTAAAACATTTTTTTTGGTGCATTTTCTATTTAACCTTTATTTTGCCAAAACAAATTAAAGTAACACTGAAATATATTTATTTAAAAATTAAAGTAATAAGCACCATTTAAACATAATTTTTAGGGTCGATCAACTTACATATCATGTGACCTACTCTGCAATACAATAATTAATGAGGGCGCTTCACTAATTATTTTATTATTTATAATGTCATATTATATTATGACATCACTTCCAGGTTATAAACTAATGCAGAATCACGTCCCTTGGGAGTGTTTTTATTTGTTAATTAAAGTAAATCAGCTCCCCTATACATTTGTTAATGTACTCTGCGTGCATATAATCAGTTATTCCTTGTTGAAACTTTTAAACAAACTGCTGGTCATTTATTAAAGGTATAGTCAACTAATTTGGCAGACATTTGCTGGAGCTTGTTTTGAAATGCAAAATTAAGGCAAATACAGTAACTTCCGTCAGTAACTCCTTTTTCTCCAAAGCCACACCCCAAACCACATGGAGACTGCATGCTTAGGCTGGAAAGTCTGAATGTTAGTGTAATGCTATGGAAAGCATTCTGAATGGACAGGCACCTAGACCCTTGTCTTGATTGGTTGGATAGAATGCTGATGCAGCTCAAATAAAATTAAATAAATAAATCCCATTGACGATGCTTTTTTGCTACGCTATATGGCCAAACGTTTGTGCACACCTGACCATCACACTCATATGTGCTTTTTGAACTTCCCATTGCAGATTTTGTCTTCAGTTTGCTGTTATAATAATCTCCACTCTTCTGAGAAGGCTTTCCACTAGATTTTGGAATGTAGCTGTGGGGATTTCTCCATCAGCCACTCCAACCTTGGCAAGCCATGTCTTCATGGAGCTCGCTTTGTGCACAGGGGCATTGTCATTGAACATGTTTGGGCCTCTTAGTTCCAGTGAAGAGAAATTGTAATGCTACAGCAAACAAAGACATTCTATAGAATTGCTTGCTTCCAATTTTGTGGCAGCACTTTGAGGAGCACCCACATATGGGTGTGATAGTCAGGTGTCCACAAACCTTTGGCCATATAGTCTGTCTTCAGTGATTAATAATAGAAATTACATGCACTTGAGGTAGTTCAGTCTCCGATGGTTCTCCAACTCAGTCATATTAGAGCACAACAGCTTGGATATGTATAGCTCAAGCGCTGATCCCTGAAGAGGCTTTCATTTTGTATAACACTTTAGCATTTAATCCCTCACCTGGCCAGCTGAGCTTCAAACCCTTTGGCAAGACTTCGTTCTACTGCCCAGACTGTGCTCCACTTCTCTGCTGAAACAAGGTTCCATTTTATTTAATTTTATTTATATATCACTTTTAATAATAGATGTTGTCAGAAAGCAGCTTTACAGAAATCCAGATGGCAGATCTGGATCCCTAATGAACAAGCCAGAGGTGGCAGTGGCAAGGAAAAACGACATGATAAAGAAACCATGAATCTGGTTCCTCTCAAGGTTCTCTTGCTGATGGGAGACAGAATGCCAATATGGAGGTTAGGGCAAGTTATTCAACATCTGGGAGAAAATGTCTCCTATCCTGTCTTAAAAGGCATGTGATGATGGACAGGAAAGCCTACTTTAATTTTCATCATTGGTGATTCTGGTAAAAAGGGATATTTATATTTTTTTTAACTGTTAATGAATTAATGAACTTGATTCATGATTAGGATGCATTTAATGTTGCATAGCACCAATTACACTCATTAAAGTCAGAGAACCATGAAATCATTTATCAAGTTGGATGTGAATTAATTTATTTGTAAATTGTTCCTGAAGACATTTTACAAAAAGAAATGTGGCATTCAATAAACTGTTACATTGGTAAAAATGTTCATATCCTACAAAGGCTCCTGAGTTTGTGTACAGTTGTGTACCCACTAACGTGAACCTTGATTGATCAGCTTAAATTCGTATAACTGTCGATGAGTTACTGCAAGTGACTTGAAAGAAATCAAAATAAGACTAGTTATTCAATGAAGACAGAAAAAATGGTGCCCTATAAAAGGAGGAACAGTTAGTATGTGTCTGTGGTAGCTGACTTACTGCAGTGGCTGAGCTGCATTGCTCTAAGATTTAGCGTACGTCACACTTAGGAGGCACACTTTCACCATTTAGCTGTCATTTTGTCATTTTAAGCTCCTTTTATGGAGTTTTGTGTGCATTAGTAAATGTAAATTAGCTGTACTGTGAACACGCTTGGTACTTTACGACTGATTTACTGGCTTTTTTCAACCTATGCATGTGAGTGTGAGGAAAATCAGCACTACCAAAACTTTTGTAAATGTAGAACTTTGTCCTACAAAAATATTTACAGACAACTTAATAAAGCATTGATTAATGACAATTAACCGTTGCCAAAAGAAACTTTTTTTTAGGTAAAACTGTGAACCTTGAGTTCGTACTTTACAGCTGAGATGACAAAGTAGTTTAGCTAAGCCAGGTTGCATTACTGAGTCAAGACTTCTATATTCTTAGTATATTCTATATAATATGTATATTCATTTTACAGATTCATATTACAGGTTCATGTTACTGCTTATATAGTGCAGTCCAAAGGTCTGAGGCCGCACTGAACAGCTAGGATTTTTCTTATTTTTTTTAGAAGTTTCAAGTAAATATTCTGCTTTTCACTCGAGTTGTGGCTTATAATATAAATCTGTAATGAAAAATTTTTGTACAAGAAATTAGAAAATAATGCAAAGTAGAAGCAGTGATCTCAGAATTTTGAACCACACTTTATTTTTTCTGTCTTCTTTATCAGTTGAATGTTTATTCATAGTGGCTCAGGCATTGCCATGTTCATGTGCAGATGGAAACTGTCCTAAACACACTGAACACTGAACCTGAAAATAGCAGTGGCCCTAATTAACAAAATAATCTAAATCAGATGCTGCCACACTTTCTCAAATTTGCTTATTGTCATAGTCCTAGATTTTAGTTGTGCAATTCTCTCATATTTGACTTAATATTCATGTCTACACAAAACATTTTGGCTCATTTATTTTATTAAAGAAAAGCTGCAGTTTAGAAGAAGTCAACACCAAAAGCGTTGACAAGGATGCCTGAACTGCCTGGTCCTGAAATACCCTTAAAATATACTTCAGACAGGAAGAAAAACTGTTTCAGACATTTGACCTTGCTCAAATCTTGACCATGTTTGGATCAATTTAAAAATCGAATCAGCTCATTTGTTGGTTACAGTGATAAAGGTGATAATTCCATATAAATCCTATAAACATTCAACCACTTGTTCTTGAAATATCCTGCTCTCAGAGGGATGGATGTACAGACAACCCGAAAACAACAACAACAACAACGTTTTCCTTGTGGGGACCAACCACATGTCCCCACAAAGTCAAAATGGTCGTGTTCCTATCCTTGTGGGGACTGAGATATAAAAACAAGAAATAAAGCCCCCAACAAGATGTAAAAACAAACACACTCATACACACACCTGCAATCTAACGTTTCCTGCTGTTTGTCACACCGCAGGTACAAGCAAAAAAAAAAGAAACTCAAATTTTTACCCCCTGCAATTTACTGAGGTGCTGGAACGCTGTTTCGGATTGTTCCACCTCACTTTAACGCAAACCTGTAGTGGAAAAGTGGTGACTTTCCTTTCGTTTTTTTTTTTTTTTACTTTAATGCCCTGCACAGTTCCACAGGATGTTAACAGCTTCTTGTGGCTGTCTAGTCATCAGTGGCTTGAGGAAAGTGCTGGAGGCTCGACAAAGCTCAGCCTATGAAGCGCAGCTCATTTCCAAAGCAATTTACCAAGCCACTACCCTGCTTCATAGTCTGTGAACAGAGTGTACTCATGTATGTTCATGTCTATTTAAATGTGTTACTTGTTTATGTATTTTTTTTTCTCTGCGTTTGTGCGCAGGCCTGTTCATGCGCACCTCTGTCACATTTTCTATGGATTCCTTAGCGGACAAGCACGCTGTCAACTGGCGAGCTATCAAATGTAAAGTGGCTGGCATCAGAAAAAAAAAAAAAGAAAAAAAAGAGAGAGACAGGCTAGCACACTTCCATATGTGCACACAGATGGACACACTCAAGGTGCTCGGCTGTTTGGGGAAATGGATGGGTAGTGTTGAATCACCAGTAAGTAAAAGTGCATTTGCTGGCGCAGGAGTGCTCATCTGGACACTCAGGACTTACTTTGCAAAGAGAGAGCAAGGGGGAAAAACTTGGACAAGCAGGAAAAAGTGAAGATTTAGTCATGAATCTGACTCATCATTCATTTTTTTCCCCCATTTGCACCGCATTTTCATTCCAAAATGCAACTCCGACTTCACAGGGTATACTCTGTTTCAGTTGGAATTAAAAAAAAAAAAAATATTATCTACATTAAAAGTAGTGGTAGTGAAGGTACAAGTTTTAATTAAAAATCCTGTTTTGCGCTAGGGGGTCATATGGCCAGCTGGTGTTTGGGGTGAGGTTAAGGTTTCTTGGCACGGTACTGCCACTGAAATATTGAAATGCTATAAAACAGAAGGGATGAGGAGATTCATGGCTGCAATTTTTTGTCTGAATGCTTCAGGGTCATAACTCAAAAGCAGCCCAGATTTCTCTTAGTATGCACAACAAATGGTATAAGCCATCGCCCAGGTTTGCTCAGCTGTTGCACAAAAATGACCTCGTCTTTTCATTCTGTCTCTTCTTCTTAAATAACAAATATGTTTAAATTTAGCAGTGGACGGTTTGTACTTTTAAAGTCTTAAATTGCCTGCAGGTTACACAATAACTGTCATCAGATGAGAGGGGGAAAAAAAGCACAGAAGTACCTAGAATTGCAATTCAGAGTTTATGAATATGCAAATTAGGAGTGCCCCAAGCCTTACACCGACCCATTCCCTTCTATTAGTAAATTAGCGTAATAACAGAAGACAAGCAACATTTTTTTTTTCATACCAGAAAATGATATTCTCTTTCATTTTAAGGCACAATAACATACAGAACAACAAGACATGATAAGAGCACATCTACACACTCAAATTTCTCCTAAGAGCTTTTAATAACAAAAAAAAGATTTTTATAAATATTATGGTAATTTAAATAGAGTTGAGTGTTACATTCTGGTACACGTGCACATAACAGGACCATTTTGGGAAAGAAATGCTGTACTTAAACACAATAATGTTTTAATGCTCATTATTGGTTTGGTCGGAAGGTGTTGATTAATTTTCTATAACAGCAGATCTGACAGAATTAATTCAAATCACAGGTTTATATTAATACTCTTGTTCTAATACGTTATCGTTTATTGTGTGGCGGACGCTCCTGGTACGTGAGTAATCTCTGAGGTGGTGAAATCTTCTGTGAGGAGATAGCATTTTCGGAAGGAGTCTCCAGTGTCAACTTTTTGTAACAGTCAAGAACTTGTAATGCCTTCAGGACGGAGAGCTTTACAGTTTCTCTGAATTTATTTGTCTTATGAACTTCAAGAGAGAGAGAGAAAAAAAAGAAAAAGACAATTGTTTATAGCTGTTATAATGTAAATGATAACAGAAAGTTGTTCCGCAGACATTCCACAACATGGCTGAATGTAGCTACAAATCGAACAAAAATGATGTGCTTTAATAAATAAAAAAAAATGCTAGTGTAGACAAATTGCTGATGTATAAGAGAAATAAATCACTTGTACTGGGATGTGCTGTTATCACAAAATAGTCACATTCTGTGTTCGGCCACATCGCACCAGCTGATCATTGTTTATTTTCCAGTAACAGCATGCCCCAAAGTGTTTTATTCCATATATATTTTCCACTAAACATACAGAATAATGCAAGGTTTCGTAAATGCATAACACTACATATGTATTATTTGTACAAATTCAGTACGAATTTATATGAGTCAAGGTTATACTTTCAAGGTTAATCTTTAATTATTCTGCTGAGTCAAATAATGTGAAAAAATCAGTGCATCCTGGGTAGTGCTTATAAGCTAATTAATGTAAAATCCAATAAAAATTATTAGAACTGCTGCGAATCTTGTCTAAATTCAGATTTCTAACTACTTTCAAACAATCAGTTGCTCAGTTCTGCTTCTCCAGCTCATTTCGTATTGGACGGAGCTTTCTTATTATTGAAGCACGCATGGCTGCCTCTTGCTCGCAGCGCTTAAAGACTATTAGTAAGACTTAATATGAGTACAGTGGGATAGAAGCATGTTTCTGAGATTTCTAGGTCTCTAGAAGGCATTGCTATAGATCTGATGAATGAGGCTAAAGAATATAATAATTAATTAATATCCCACTTCGCTTGACTTCCATGTGTGCTCGTGTTCGTGGTTCTCCGTGGGGCAGCTGCAGGGCTCAGTCGAATAGTAGTGATTGCACAGCGAATTTCAGTGTCAGTGAATCGAACACATGTCACACAGCTAAAGTCCTATTTAAAAGTGCTCCTCTGGGTTACCCTGTAATGTATTAAGCATCCCCTGTGGTACTTTAGAAAGTTGTTGCTAATACCGGATACTGATCAGTATTTGTTAATAGATGTGTTTCCTCAGATAGGAATACAAACATGTATATTTCTTATTTTATCTTATCTTGAGCTGATAATGAGTATTATAGAAAATCTCAGTCTGGACATGTTTATGACAGCACGTCTGCAAGTTATTTCAGTTATGAGATGTGTTGATGAGGTGAGGTGTTTGGTCCCCGCATCGCACCCAAAAAAAATGATTCGAGCCTAGAATCTTTATTTATTTCAGCTTTGTCAGAAATCCAGTGGGTCAAAGGTTTACATACACCAAGTTAACGGTCTCTTTAAACAGTCTGGAAAATTCCAGAACTTGATGTAATGAGTTTTAGATGCTCCTGATTGGCCAGTTGTCATAATTAAGACTAAACTGGGAGTGGCCTAGGTGTATGTAAACCTTTGGCCTCAACTGTACCTAACAAATTACATGCAAAAAGTAAATAAAATGTTTGTTTTTTTTCCCCCCTTTTTCTGGTTTTTAAAACATGATTGTTCTCCAAGCAACAATGAATTATAAAAACTACCCTGCATATGAAATGTGCTTGTTCCAGGTGGCCAGACTACTGACCGGTCCAGTCATGATTAATACATGAAGGCTTAAGGTCTCCCACTCTGATGTAATTATAATCCTATCTATTCAAACTTATGGATTCATCTTTTGATGAAAAGTAATTTTATTGTTGTATGGCTGCTCTGTACACAAGCTCTTTTGAAAACAGTTCATAAGAAGCTCATCTACAGTGAAAATAAAGCTTAAAAAGAAAAAAGCTTTCTGTTTTTTTTTTTTGTTTTTTTTTACAGTTTTACATATTACGTAGAAAACTTAACATCGCATCAGCTGCTTGCAGTTTGCAATTATTATTAAGATATTATGATATCTAACATATCTCAGAAAAGTGTATTGTGACATAATTTATGATGATATATATATTATACCGTCATATCGCTCAGCCCTACTGTGGTAATGCACAATTTGACATTAATAAGCAGTAGCTAAAAAAAAGTTGGATATAAAAAAGACAGCTGTGTTACGAAGCTGCTTCCATATTTGGGATATTGAAAGACAGCACTGAGAATGAAGTAACTCTCTCTTCTAGAAGTCATTTTCAGCTTATATAAAGATCATAATTTGCAGGTAATTTTCCAGCGATAGCTCATCGGAGCGATACTAGCTGAATGTTCCAAATCACTATTGGCTGCAGTCAATCATCAGTACCGGTGTAATTGTATGTTGGCTGAACTCTAATGAAATCAGGAGTGTGTAATCTTTGCTTGATGCAGGATATAGCTGAGCTAATGGAGAAAGAAACTCGTTTTTATTGTGGTCAAGTGCTACATTTAAATAGCCATTTTCTGGGTGTAATTTCAGAGACATTAACGTGGTTGACTCTTTCATTACTAGAGAGGAATCTGATCACTCCAGCAGGATCTCTCTGACTGCCTCTCCTGGGCCATTATTCACATAATGGTATGGGACTGTGCGAGGGAAATTTCTCCCTCTCTCCCACAGATTCTTCTTCTCCTCCAGTGGATATGAAATATGATGTTTGGAAATGTAATTATTTCAGTAATTCACTATAAGAGGATAAATTGAGGATTGATTCTACCTGCACTGTGCTGGAGGCATGCAGTCTCTAGGTGATGTGGTTAAAAGACTTGAGTTTTTTTTTTTTTTTTTTTTTTGCCCATGCTCCTGGGGATTTGCACTATTGAAGCCTGAATTCTGTCCCAATTGGTCAGAAAATTGGCTTGGTCTTTGGGCGATTAGACTTCAGATGAACCCTTTCATGTGTATTTGCGCTTCCTTAAGGCAAGGCTGCAAACAATTTTAGTCAGATTTTCAGATATGTATATTTTTCTGATAAAGTGCATCTGTAACATGGTTTTTGTTTTAAACTGTAGTGATAAAATTCAACAGGAACGTGTTAATTTGACTTAATTTCACTGTTTTTGTTCACTCATGTCCACTGCATTATCTTAAAGCTCCGCCCCACTCCAATCACATCATGTCATATATCTTTGTAAAGCTTGTTTCCTGAAATATACATCAAATTCCTTTATATACCTTATAAAGCACACATACTAGAATAAACCACATTAAACCACCATATTGTTCCTCAAAATCATATAGCAATATATATAAAATCTAACATAAATTTGAAAATGATCAACAATTCCTCTGTAATATCCTTCATATATATATATATAGGAAAGATATTACAGAGGAATTGTTGATCATTTTCAAATTTACATTAGATTTTATACTAAATAATCACCTGTGGTGTTTTATAGTAAAGTAATTAAATTATTCTCCAACATACTGTTAAAGTTTTTTTGTTTTGTTTTGAGAGCATCTTCACAATTATAATTCAACATTCAAGAATAGATTTTTGGTTTTACTAAGTATAAAATTGACTCATAGTTACTTAAATGACACGTCGTTTGCATACAAATGAATGCAATTTTTGAAAAAAGTTCAAATACAGAAAATAAAATATCAGCAATCAACAGGCGAAGATTGATTGTGATATCTATTGTTATAAATTTAATTTAAATTACCCAATTCACCTGTAATGTCCTGCATTAAAAGAAAGACATGTTTTCAGGTTTTACGTCTTGGTGCTGGATAAGTCTACATGGACTGCTGTACAATGTGGCTTTATGATACTTGATAGAATTGGAGCTTGGAAGCTGACAAAAGTGTGTGAATATGAATTTTGTATATTTGAATTATATACAATTCACAATTATATACACACTGAATAAAATTCTGTTTTTTCCTGTATTTGTTTTGAACTTTCTAGCTTTGCCTTAAAATTTTTTCTAAATATAATTTCAAAGTACAGGTGATGATTTTGGGACTTTAAAAACTCAAGAACAGGGAAAAGTAGACGATTTCAGAAACGTATTTAAGTTTTTATGTTCTGCTGAAATAGATAAATTCCTTTTAAGCAGTTCACAGTTAGCTAGCTAACGATTGCCAGCAATCTAACTAGCCAGAATGTTACCTTAATAGTTATTCTCGGCATTGACTGTTTAACATCATTGTAAAAAAAAAAAAACTAGCTATTTCAGTACAATTTAAAAACATTTTTATTTGTTTCTGAAAGCATCCACTTTCTCCCTGGGAATCCCAGATGCTCTACCTTTGGTCTACAGAAAATCTGTATTTCTGAAATGAGAATTTTTGAGATTTCTTTTTAGAGTTTGGATTCTTAAAAATCTTAAAATGGTAACCTGTAAATTCTGAATATGTTTCTAAGGGCAAATTTTACTATCAAGTTCAAAACTAAGATTGGCTGAAATAAATTTATTAAATACACTACAGAAAAAAGAATTGTATTTAATGTGATGTGTTTGTAATTCACATATTCAGAATTCTTATTCAGATACTTTTGTCAGCTTCCAAGCTCCATACTGGCGATAGAGGATCTAAACCTGATTGTTTATTGGTTTGGATCCGTCACTGTCTGTAGCACTCGCTACTTAAGTAATCCCGAAACAGTATTTACTTAATACACTCCCTGTCTCACAAATCTCTCTCTCTCTCTCTCTCTCTCTCTCTCTCTCTGACCTGTGGGGGAAACAGTTCTAATTACTGCAGCGGACTCGTTCCTCTCAGCGCTTGAGCTGCTCTCATTGCTGTCCATTAGCATGCTGAGGAGGTCTGGGGCCTGATAGAAATGCTGATTTATAGACAGAGAACGACATTAATCCCTGATCGCTCGGTAAATTGAGCCTGCACTGGGGATAAAATCCTGTCCCTCCTCTCTTCAATCCCTAATGTTTAATATGCGCATTATCACCCATACATGGTAGCTTCGTATTTCCGTGAGTAAAAATGCCTGAGAAGGTGATATATTGGCTGCTCGTTGGACAGCACGGTCTGTGATATGATTTTCGGTTTTTATTTCCTCAAAAAAAAAAAAAAAAAAAAAAAAATGTAATGGAATGAAGTGCAGACTCCATGTGTGCCATGTAATATTCAACATACAGAAATCAACAAGGCAGCTCATCAATATTTAGTATATATGCTGCATTGCCAGTTTATCGTGGCACATAATAAACCAGCATCTGAGTGGATATTGGTTTTTTTTCCCTCCAATATACGCCAGGCTGCAAGTTTAATAAGGAACTAGATAGGTGGCGCCTAATAAACAATAAACAATAAAGCGATTATTTGCACTAGTGGCAGGTTTCAAACCATCACGCCATACATTGCTGTGCGTTCCTATTTCCTGGCTGCACATTTCGTGTCGTTCTGTTTTTTTCAGCTCCTTAAAAGGTCCCGTTTTCCGAGCAGAAACAAAATAATGTGCAATCTGCTGCAATCTGTTGCTTTTATTTCTCCTCGCCTTGCTTTAGCTCTTCACAGAAAGCCGGCACTGATGCCTGACAGCTTTAAGTAGATTACTCACAGGCCTGTTTTAATGAGCAAGGCGAAGACAAGCCCACTCTGAGAGGAGGATAATCAGCCTTCACTGCATACACACACTCGGCAAATCAGCCAGTACGCACAGCAATGAAAGTGCCACCTGTTGCTCATGCGCACACTCGCGGCGTACACGGGCAAACAAGCAGAATAATACCATATCCAGTATGTGCTTTAGTTGATGTGGAAATTGTTAATCTGGATAATCTGTCATCAAACTACTTTAATTAACCTGATCAGTCAAACGTCAGCACAGACCGTTTGCTCAAGTAATGGCTCCGATTCATACGCGAAGTTAACCATGAACAATACTTTTGCCATTTTCTTTTTTAAGTCTAATTAAAAAGTTAATTAAAGTGAAATTAGCAGCACATACAGTAAATAGCGTATGCCGTGCAATTAAATTCAGTGCAAATGATTGAGCTACTCTTTCAGTGAATCAGTCAGAACTATGAAGTGTGATGTTCTCTCACAGAAACAGTGTGCTTATGTTGAGCCTTGTTTACATATATATATATATATATATATATATATATATATATATATATATGTGTGTGTGTGTGTGTGTTTAAGTACTGTGCAGGTACAAGTCTTAGGTTCAATTTGTGCAGTTTTAACAATTAGCTGGTAAGTTTTACAGCATCTTGCAGAACCCGCCACAATTCTTCTGGAGACTTTGACTGGCACACTTGCTTCTTATTGCTGCAGCAAAACCCAGTAACCTTCATTATGTTTTTTTGTCTGAAGTGGTCTCTTACGTAATATGCTGCTTTCTTTACAGACATACAGACATTTAATTTTGTACTGGAAAACTAATGTTTGGAATTCTAAAATGTTTTTGTACTGACTCGATAATGTACAAGTCATAAAATAAACAAAGTTTGTACTAAAAAAAAAAAAGGGTGCCTAAGGGTGCATATATATATTTATATATATACACACACAATGGCACCTGGGATATATTAGGCAGCAAGAGAACAGTCAGTTCTTGAAGTTGTTGTGTTGGAAGCATGAAAAATGGGCAAGCGCACGGATCTGAGGGACTTTGACAAGGGTCAAATTGTGATGGTTAGATAACTGAGTCAGAGCATCTCCAAAATGACAGGTCTTGTGGGGTATTCGGTATGCAGTAGTTAGTACATGGCAAAATTGGTACAGTGAAGGACAACCGGTGAACCAGCGACAGGTTCATGGGCACCCAAAGCTCACTGATGTGTGTGGGGAGTGAAGGCTAGCTCATCTGGTCCGATCCCACTGAAGTGCTACTGTAACACAAACTGCTGAAAAAGGTAATGTTGGCTATGATAGAAAGGTGTTAGGACACACAGTGCATTGCAGCTTGCTGCACATGGGGCTGCATAGCCACAGATCAGTCAGAGTGCCCATGCTGACCCCTGTCCACTGCTGAAAGTGTCTATGATGGGCACGTGAGCATCAGAAATGGACTTTGGAGCAATGGAAGAAGATGGCCTGGTCTGATGAACCACGTTTTCTTTTACATCATGTGGACGGCCGTGTGTGTGTGCATCGCTTAAATGGGGAAGAGATGGCAACAGGATGCACTATGGGAAGAAGGCATGCTGGCGGAAGGAGTGTGATGCTCTGGACAATGTTCTGCTGGGAGACCTTGGGTCCTGGCATTTATGTGGATGTAACCTTGACACATACCACCTACCTAAAGATTGTTGCAGACCACGTACACCCCTTCATGGCAACAGTATTCCCTAATGGCAGTGGCCTCTTTCAGCAGGATAATGCGCCCTGCCACACTGCAAAAATTGTTCAGCAATGCTTTGAGGAACATGACAAAAAGTTCAGGGTGTTGACTTGGCCTCCAAATTCCCCAGATCTCAATACGATTGAGCATCTGTGAGATATGCTGGACAAACAAGTCTGATCTATGGAGGCCCCAACTCACAACTTACAGGATTTAAAGGATCTGCTGCTGTCTTGGTGCCAGATACAACATCACACCTTCAGAGGTCTTGTGATGTCCATGCGTCTACAGGTTAAAGCTGTTTTGGCAGCACAAGGGGGACCTACACAATATTAGGCAGGTGGTTTTAATGTTATGGCTGATCAGTATATATATGTATATATGTGTGTATATATATATGTATAGTGCAAAGCACTCACTACTATGTTTTCCACCACCACGACTAGTCAACTACTTGTGTAAAAAACATTGCTGCCAAAATTAAAAAAATTCTAAGTTTAAATGGGAAATGAGTTCTCACTTTGATTACCAGCATCATCCCCATCAGTCTGTTTCGTCACCTGAGGTAAAAGTCACTTCGCATTCACGACATTAAGCACGAGTCTCTTCACTCAGCTGATCTCTGTTCACACTAGCATCAATGACAGAAATAATCACTGATTCATTCACTCACTTCTGTCCTCTTGGGTAAATTTCTTTCTTTTACTAAATCAAGCAGAGCCTATAAGCGTTCTTCTCTTTTTTGATGATGATATGAAGCATCGCAGACATTTTGACAGCCGCTATCTAATCCCAAACTTTATTGATTAGGCTTATGCCTGTTTCACTATGATGTGTAGCCATTAAAAACTCGATCATGTTCAAGGTCTAGATAGTTAGCAAGATTTTAGACATCTTTAGGCAGGCTGTTTACTGCGTTTGTTAAACTGGCTCCTTACGCAATGTGATTTTTGCAGGCAGACGGCAAGGCAAGGTCAGAAAGCAGTCTAAATAAAACCATTTCCACTTATGTTTCGAGATGTCAAGTATTTTAGTTTTGTGTTCTCAGCCATATCTGCACTGTATCACTAAATGGTTTTGTGTTTGAAAGTACAGTATTTAATATTTGTTACATGTTACAGCCTGGTCTGTGGTCAGGCTTTTACATGGAAAAGCAGATGAGACCACGAGTTGATTAGACTCCTTTTTCCCCCAATGAACTGAGTAGGAGTGGAACAGTCTCAATAGTTGACCAGGCCAAAATAACAAGCACCGCTAACAGGACAGGGATAAATTATGTAACCTAAATGTAAAAGTAAATAAACAAGCCTTCCCAGAATCTCTAACTAGTTATATACATGAAAAAAAAAAATCCTCAAAATAAAAGTGTAGTCTTTTATAATATTTATATTATATTACAGTGGAAGCATTTTTAGAGCCTTAGACGAAACAAAAATTTACATAGTGACAATTAAACAAAAATTCCATAAGTGCTTCTTTAAATAAGAACTAAATCTTACATTATTAAGCTCTCAGATGCTACAGATCCCAATGGGACTCTGAAAGACTGCTTTATTAAAGGATGCACTGAGAGAGTAGAAGTGTTAAAGCTTGTAGATTAAAGACTCGTAGATAACGCTTATATTGATTGTGAGATAAGATAAAAATGTTGTGTGGTACAAGTGGATAATTTGAGTGATCAAGATCATTGGATCTAGATTTTTTCCAATAAAATACACCATCACAAACATGTCTTAATTTGGTTGTTCCTTTCATAATTCTAGGAAAAACTGCATACAATTTTAGCTAAAAAAAAAAAAGTAGCCAAAAATGTTACATTTTTTTGAGATGCATTGTGTACTTAGTTGCTAGTTTATTACACATCTTTCTATTACTGAGGAATCTGAAAGCTATCCTGAGACTCTCACAAACATCCAAATCAAAAGCGTTAGGCAAACTCGAGTAAAGAAGTAAGCAAATGTACTCCAACGACAGGCCAAACACAGCACTACCCAAGCAGTGCAAACACAAACAAATAAGACAAAGCAGAAGCAATAGTTTAGTGCCATCAGTTTGTGTACTGTGTGTTTAAAAGGAAGTTGGAAACCAGCCAATCAGTGAATAATAGGTGTGAACCTGGAACAGAAAAAACATACCATAAGCCAATGGCATGAATGTAACTGAGATTGTAACATAAACAATTCAGTCATGATGTTATGACACATTTAATCCTATCAATAATGGATGTAAAACATCTCCTACTTCCTTGATTTCACACAATATTTCAGTGACATCCTTCTGAACAGTCATTATTTCATTTAAAGTGTAATTGAAGTGAAAAGTGCAATACGTCGTGGGTTATCAGGGCTGTGTGGCGGGAGTCTGGAACGTGTCCAGGTTATCATCTGAAGCCGAACTGCTGAGGCCTAACTGCTTCTCCCTCATTACCAGCGAGCACCATCAATATCAGACCTGCTACATGACATTTTCCTCAGGCTCTAATTCCTTTTTGCAGTCCTCACAACAGGGATGTGTCTGCTATCAGTATCAGTTATTCGAAGCACACTATATTGTTAGCCTTAGAGATGCATTGATATTGATAATGGAACCAGGTATCAGACTTCTTTACTCGTACTGTTATGCTCATGAAAATGCTCCGATACCATATGATTAGGGCTGGGCAATATTACGATATAAAATCGATATTGTAATAAATTACACCACAGTATACTTTTTTAAACATTTTTTTATTACACTTTATAATATTGCTATGCTTACATTTTGCTTAAAGTTGATTTGGGTGTATAGTTTATAAGAAATTAAGAAGTCAAATTTGACCATTTATATGACTCGGCTAGCCTTATGTATATGTATATATGTATATATATGGCTCATATATGCATATACTGTATATATATATGGCTCAGCTAGCTAACTATAAATGCATAAACTGCGTCATCTTGTTCTTAACTACATAAAAATTATAATCATTGACAAATTGAAATACACTATGGGGCATGCCATTATTGGGAAGTAATCAACTTTAGTGCCGTGATGTATTGTTGATTGTTTTCCTATAGCAGCATGCCTCATTGTGTTTAACCCTTACCTAATATAATCATATATTACACGGCACGCCGTGCCATACCACTCACTATCATCAGAAGCAAGAAGATATGAAATATGCAGAACTGTTACATTATGGAGAAGATTTTGGATGTATTTTGTATGTACTTCTTTTTTTTTCATTTGTTCTTTATTTAAATATCTAAACAGGCTGGGTTTTTAATCACATAGTTGCGTTTAAGCAATGAACACTCTAACGTGTCAAATTGGCTATTATTATTCATAAAATCCTTCCTTGAGGGTAAAATAAATATTAAAATACCATTTCTTATCGCATTATCTTTCAGGTCTATTTACTGCCATTTGAAGGCTGCTGAATTGCTAATAAAATCTCGATATTATTCCAGAAACTGGAGGAGTCGATGGAGAGAAGAAATTACAAAGTTAATGACATAATGTAGAATAGATGTGCTGTGTTAATGAGTAATGTGAATGCATTCACCTGAGGGTTAAGTCATTAGGTATGGGGGGGGGGGGGGGGGGGGGTATTCCTGGGTAATGTTTAATTTTCCTTTCCTGTTAACTACCTTACACGTATTTTAGCCCCGAAATGGGACGCAGCACGTGTCTG
>CM075017.1:4364137-4380084 GCA_037576675.1 Pangasius sanitwongsei | reverse complement strand
TGGTAAAGATTGTCTGCGGGAGGGGATGGGATTGGTCGAGAGTGTCTGCGGTAGTTGGTGAGATTGGTAAAGATTGTCTGCGGGAGGGGATGGGATTGGTCGAGAGTGTCTGCGGTAGTTGGTGAGATTGGTCAAGAGTGTCTGTGGTAGTGGGTGAGGTTGGTCAAGAGTGTCAAAACTTTATTTGTTTGAATTTTAAAATTTCAAAACAGGTAGCAGGTGCCAAAATCAATGACTTCACCATTAATTGTCTGGTGTTTATTATTAAGAACTGACCGGAAGAAAACAGTAAATATAGGTATATAAATATAAAAAAACTGTCTGGAAAAAGTGCACCATGTTTTAACTGACACTTTTATGTTATTAATTTATCTTTGTGCATATGGGAGCAGATATGTGTTAATTATGTGTGTATGGTCTACTACTTGTCCCAGCAGCTGAGAGGAATCCGTTCTAAAGAAGGTAAAATGTTGTAGCTCTTTCCCTGTGTGCCACTGCGTTTTGTGAATCATATCAGTGCAGATGAGTGAGTTAAAGTGGATTGATGTTATTATAAGTGAGTCTGGAGGTGTGCACGATTGGGAATTGTAGTGTAATTAAAAACTTGCTTTATAAAAATGTTTGGTGAAGGATATGCACAAGTTTTTACTTCAGCGTGAGTTTCAATAAACCTGTTTGGGTTTGAAAAGTGCAATGATTAACCAAATTTGATGACTCATTTTTGTATTTCAGTATTAGCTTACTTATTCTGTACTGTTGGCATCACATTTGTGGATGGATAATTTGAGAATCCAGAAAATGTTTTTGTTTACTGTGATGACTCAGAATCAGAAAGTATGAGAAACCAGTATATAAATTCACAAAGGATTTTGATAAGAAACATATATTAATAAAGGAACTTGATACTCAGGATCACACACAGAATAACTAGGTTATTCACAAGATCAGGTGAGGACAGATACAAATATATACACATTATGATCAACTCAAAACAACAATCAGTTAGATGATGCAGGACACAAGGTGTGTAAACTCTGCATGTTCTTTATTAGGACAAATGTGATATAGGCAGGTGCCATTACATGAGAATAATCCATATTCACAGTTAGAGAAAACAAAGGTAAAAAAAAAACAACAGAAAACAAGGCTCAGGACCAACTGATACAGAAATGCAAAATAAGACAATGGGACGACAAAACTGCAGGATATACGCAGACAAAATATTTAAGGGCACAATCAGGTAACAGACCAATGACAGGACAGGGGCGGAGTCAGGTCTGGAACACAAACAAAAGCGCATGGTAATGTATACAAAAGCATATAACATAAATCCAAAACAAAATGTCTGAGAGGTGGAATTCATGAGAGAGGACACTGATAACAAACGAAACACATGAAAACCAATGAACTAATAGGGGAAGAGAAAATGGAAGCAAGACATTAACAAAAGCACAAGGAGAACTAACGACACGAGAACTCAACACTTTCACTCTGAATGTTTTATGCTGGATTATAACTATGTAAAGGAAAGTTAAATCATCTATAGCAAATTCATTTCTGTTGAATTTTTCCCAAATCACGGAATTATGTTTATGATCATATTTAAATTGAAGTTCATTACTAAACTTGAAATAATGTTAATAAACTTGAAATAATGAACTTGAAATAATGTTAACTTAAATTAGTAAGAGTTATAGGAAGAACAGTTTTTTTTGTAAGTTGCTCTGGATTTGTAAGTCACTCTTTTTTTGTAAGTCGCTCTGGATAAGGGCGTCTGCCAAATGCTATAAATGTAAATGTAAATGATAATGGAATTTTGTTCATTTGCTGCATTGCTCTGCCGTTCCTTGTTTCATTGCTCATCACTCCAGCTACCAAGAACAGACAAGTAATGGTGATTGTGAGCGTGTGGTGTTTATATCAATGTAGTGCGTGGTTGAGGCCTTCCTCATGTCCCTCATGTCTGTGCGGCATTAGAAAGCAATCCGTGGGGATGTGTTTGTGTGGCCTGGTTTATCTGTCTGGTGCAAAGTGCTTGGAGAGGACTCCCTGCTGCTCACTTGCTGCTGAAGCTCATCCTTAGCGGCTTCTCAGATTTCCTGATCCAATGCAAAAATTAGCTGCAACTGTGAGCGTAGGTGACTTTAGTAAATTTTAATATAAACAAAGTCATAAGAAGAGCTACAGCTGCTAACTCTGTCTTTCCTATAACTCTTACTAATTTAAGTTGCATTTGTTGCTGTGATCAGCTAAGATGGTATTCACGGTTTATCAACTTTTAGTAAAGTTGTGTGTAAATATTTTTGTATTTTAAACCAGATTTACAAAAGTTTCGGTAACACTGATTGTATTCACGTGTGAATGCCAATCAGTTGTAAATTACCATGGTTCACAGCACAGCTGATTTACATTCAGTGACCACCACAAAACTCCGTAAAAGGTAAAGTTCACAGAGAGCTGAAAAAAAGAAGACTAAATGATGAAAGACCGCCTCCCACGTGTGAGATGTGCTAAATTTTCCAGTAATGCAGTTCAGCCACTGCTGCGCATCAGCTACCATAGACCATAGTGCACACTAACGCATTCCTTTTTCATAGGATGCCAATTTTTTCCTAACTGAAAAGCTAGTTTTATTTTTCTTTATGGATCTATGTATTTGTTTTAGATTGCTTTCTTTCTAGTCATTAATATGAAACAGTCACAAAACTATTACACAGAATTCTTACATTTGTGTGTGTAATTGAAATAAATAAGCGATTTCAACTTGACAGTGAAATCCGAATATAAATTTGCAGTAACTCATCGACAGTTCTTTGATTTGAAGCCGAGGCTCACATTAGTGAGACTCCTTAGACATAGCTTTACACAAACTCAGGAGCTCTTGCAGGATATGAACATTTCCTGCAAATGGAAGCAGAAAACTGATCTGAGCCCAGGTGAGATGATGTTAGCTGACCTAATTTATATCTTGACTGTGTTACTCCATGTGGGGATGTCAAGCTTTGTTTTTTTGACATCTGTTATGGAGTTGCATCAAACAGCTGAATTACAATCAGGGGTCTTAACCAAAGCAGCAGAAGAAAATAAAACTAAGATCAAACAGGTTCTGTTCTTTCAGTTTCTGAGGAGCGATGAGCATTGGGCTTCTCAGATACTTGTGTACCCTCTTAGTCATGAAATCTGTTTTGATTGTCTCCGAACCATGTCAAGTCTTAAGACAGCGTTTAATTGTTTTTACGAGCATGTTCTTCATGGCGTTGGACTGTTTTGTTCTTCTTTCCTTTTCAGCTCTTTCTGACAGTGAAAATGTTAACCAGAGGATTCTTTAATTAGCTCTTTCGTCTCTGACCTTGGCTTGTTCTCTCACCCTCGAATCTGACATAAACCACAAGAGGTTTTTCTTTCCAACTCACAATGGCACACGGTGACAAATTGGCACTAATCGCTATCTGATAATTAACATACCTTGAGATTTGAAAGCAAGGCTTGGCTCAGCAGAAAGGTCACAGTGAGCACTAGAGGTATGTAGACCTGGTACTTATAGAGAGTTTAGCATCATACTTATTGGCCACTTAGAAACACCACACAAATACTGGATAGAACCCTTTTTACTCAAAGAATAGCCTCAGTTCCTTGTGCTCTGGGTTGCATAAGGTGCTGGAAGCATTCCTTTGAGATTCTGGTCCATGTTGACATGATTGTGTCTCACAACTGCAGCAGATTTGTCAGCCGCACATTCATGTGAAGTTCTACATCTTGCCAAATGTGCACTATTGGATTTAGATTTTCTTACGACTTGTGCTTTGTGACAAGATGCATCATCACTTTGGAAGTAGCCATTATTAGATGGGTAAATTGTGGCCATAAAGGGAAGCAAGTGGCCAGCAACAATGCTCGGATAGGCTGTGGCATTCAAACAATGCAAGATTGTGTGGCAAGAAAATATTCCCCACACCATTACACCACCACCAGCAGTCTGAACTGTTGACACAAGGCAGGTTGGATCTATGGATTCATACACTTAACACCATTCTGACCCTACTATCAGCAGAATTCAAAATTCATCAGAACAAGCCACTTTTTCGCCACCATCAAATGTCCAGTTTCGGTGAGCCTGTGCTGTCTGAGGCCTCAGATTCCTGTTCTTGGGTGACAGGAGTGGAACCTGATGTGGTCTTCTGCTGTTGTAGCATATCTGAGATGCTTTTCTGCTCACCATGGTTGTAAAGAGTGGTTATTTGTGTTACCGTGGCCTTCCTGTTAGCTCTAAACAACCTGACTATTCTCCTCTGACTTCTTTCATCAGCAGCTGAATGGCAGAAGTACCCCTCAGTGGATGTTTTTTTTTTCTGCACCATTCTCACTAAACTTTAGAGACTGCTGTGTGTGAGAATCCCAGAGCAGAGGTTTCTGAAATATTCAAACTAGCCTGTCTGGCACCAACAACCATGCCACAGTCACTATGATTAACATTTTTTCCTATTCTGGTGTTTGTGAATGTTAACTTAAGCTCTTGACCTGTGCCTGTGTAATTTTACGCATTGTGCTGCTGCCGAATGATTGCCTGATTGGATAATTGTATAAACGTTCAGATGTACAGGCACTCCTATTAAAGTGGTTGATGAGTATGTATATTCTTTAACCAGGGCAGAGTATTCTGTCTGCATAGGGTTACTATTCTTCAGAGCTGCATTCATAATTTAGCTGATTAAGGGCATTAAGGCCAATAAGGAATTCTGGAAGACCTTAAATAGCCCTGTTGCTCAAAGGTTGGAACATTGTCTGCACAATTAGCTGTCCAAAACCAATTTACTTATATCCTGCTGGCATAAAGAATGCAAGTACTTCTGTTTTCTTTTCAGGCATTGTTTTTCCCCCTGTATGATGAATAAAACATTAGTGAAACAGTGAAAGGATGATGTTACATGTTATTCATTAACAATTAGGAATTATTTGGGGCAGCATGGTGGTATAGCTTTGCCATCTCACAGCTTCAGGGTCCCTGGGTTGAGCCTGAGCTTGGGTTACTGTGTGTATGGAGTTTCACATGTTTTTCTCATGCCTGTTCGGGTTTCTTCCAAATCGGTCCTCCAGTTTCCTCACACTTCCCAAAAACATGTCAGTAGGTGGACTAGCTATGTTAAACTGCTCCTTGGTGTGAATGTATGTGTGTATGGTTCACTGTGATGGTCTCGTGCCCTGGATGATTCCTGGAATAGGCTCTGGATCCACCTTGACCTTGACCAGGATAAAAGCACCTACTGCAGATGAAAGAATGAATGAACAGGAATAATTTCCAAGATTGTGAGCTTATCTATAGACTCAGGCCTCATGCATCACTACCATTATGATACATCTGATATGTGAACTGAAACTCAATACAAAATTAATGCCTGAAGTTTTTGGGTTGCTCATACAGTTGTGGATCAGTCTGTTCCAAAAAAAAGGATCAAAACCTGTGGCCTAAAGTTTTTACCTGATGTAGGGTTTATCAAAAAAAAAAAAAAAACCTGGGAAAAAGTGAGAAGCACTGACTGAGCAGGTATAACATAATTGAGCACTAAAATGCGCATGTTGTTACTCCAGTTTTGGAATTTGAACATCGTTTAAATGTTAATTGCAGGGGTAGAAATGGTTTGATTAAATTTTATAGCTAAATATTTGGTCCTCAGTAACCTCATATTTCACTTAAACAGATTATTGGTCATTATCTGTTATTTCCATATGTCTTTGTGGACTCAGGTGATTGGTCAGGAGCAGGCTGTCCACTGAAAATGACCCCAGGACCCCCCAACACCCACCTGGACTAATCAAAACCCTTCCTAACGTCTCACACTATCGTGTATTGCACTTTGTATGCAGTTCTTGTGATGTTCGATATTTGGAGGTAGGATACAAGTGTGTAAAATCTATGTTCTTTATTATTAAGGACAGTCCAGGAATTGCGATCATGAAACATAAAAATGGGGTCAAAGTACAGGCAGACAGTGTAATCACGGGCATATCTATAATCACAAATGATAACATAAGCACAGGTTTTAACACGAAAAACAGAACTCAGAATAGAAAATAGAAAACACAAGAAACAAGGCTCCTGAATTAACAAGACAAATAGCATGATAACACGTCACAGCAAGACATTGAAACAGTGGGGTGTAAATAGGCAAACTAAACAAGGGCTTAACCCAAAATACCTGGACACAATCGGGTAAAACGGCAATGACAGGACGCGGTAGAGACAGGACCAAAATCAAAACAAAAGCCCATGGAGTGAGTGTAGCACCATGGTCGTGAAGAAACGACATTTCCTTCCAGTTATATAACGGAATGACAGTAAAAACTCGCTTGACTTTACTAAAGTTCTCTGCAAGGCTAGGGGTAAGTCTGGCTGCATGTCTGTGGAGGAAATTAGAGGGATAACCAGGCTGAAAGACCCATCAATATCCAGTACTATACATAGAGAAGAGGGAGGAGGAATACTTTATTCATAGTAATTTTAAGAAATATGGTGAGAAATACATTATTTCCACAATGGGACGAGGGCAAATAATGAGCTTCCATGAGAGGTAGAGATCCTCTAAGAGCTCGAATTGAAGCACTGTGCGGTCTGCATTCTAATTTTATGGCACTTAGGAGTAAAGAGTGGGGGCCTCTCCAGCCACTCGTGCAGCCTGCTGGCAATGGAATATAATGTGTTTGGAGAGGTAGCCCATTATCCTGGCATTGGGGGGGAAGGAGCTGAAGTGGCCTATGAAACGGCCCTTTAGACAGGTGTGTGTGAGTGTGTATGTGTGTGTGTGTGACTGAGTGACACTTTTCAGTACTAGCTCTGTCTTCATTAGTAGCGCTCCTCGAAACAGGCTCTCTTGCTTAGCTGAGAGGAAGCGAACCTGAGCAAACACCCACAAGGGCTCTCACTCACACTACCATATCATTCAGCTTTTCTTCTATTCCAATTTTGTCTGATTGTCCCTCCATTATTCACATTTTCTGTCAAAAACATGTTTTTTAGTTGGTGATAAGGTTTTTTTTTCTTGGAATAAATTTACTTCACTTAAAATCTCGAACTAATTAGCAATAAATAGTTCCTTCATACTTTTAGTGTAAGATTACCACTAATTCGCCATAAAGACATTTTACCAAGGGAGCCAATAATTCTGGAGCTGACTCTAAATAATAATATCGTGTCAAAGGGTGGCTCAGTGATGTAACAGATAGTGACAGCTCCAGGGTCCAGGGTTTGATCCTGACCTCAAGTAACTTGCTGTGTGGTGTTTTGTTTGTTCTTGTGTACATTTGGGTTTCCCTTCAAGTCCTCCATCCTCTCCAAAACATACCACTAGGTAGAGTGGCTAGTCTACAAGTTCCCCTACCTCATCACACTTCACTTTGTGTAATCAGCTCTTTTTCAGAAGATTCTTGTGCAAAGAAAGTAGAAGAAGAAGAAGAAGAAGAAAAAAAAAAGATGAACAGCTCTCTTAGGCTCAATGCTGTGATCATTTTTTAGTTCAATTCTGACATTTTCAGTTAAAATGGCTGTTTCAGTTAGATCATTGAGAACATAACCGACATCTCCACCTAGTATGTTTTGCTAGAATTGGCTAAATGCCGCCTTGATGTAATTTCTGATCCCTCGCAGCACTACTTGAAACGTCTCTTTTTACCATTATGCAGAGGTGATCATGTAAGACATGTGCAGAACAGGATTAATTGGTGAACCTGTGCAGTTCTGTTTAAAGAGTTGTAGAAACACTTGTATGTTCTGTAGAGGTGTTGAAGCAAACTTTCTTCCCTTACTCCCTGTCTGACCAGTATACAGAAGGAAATAAAGTATTTATTTACCATTGTGTGTGTACTGTATACAATTTAAGTATAAAAAGAGTCAAAATGATCTAAACCCAAAAAGGACAAGTCATAAACGAGATCAAGAATAGGCAGATGGTCATACACAATAATCTGTATCTGAGTCTATTTAGTGATCTGATCATCCGAATCTGTATTCAGATTTAAAGCCAAACTGGGTACGGCCCAAACCAGAACGTTTTTTTCTCCTTGTCTGTATTTGTATCTGTTTAAAACATAATATCTGTACATTCCGAATAATGTATTCATATTCGAATGATGAGTTATCATATAGAAATTCAGAAGTTTCATTCCGGCCAATAGGTAACCAGGGGCAGGGGCAAGGCATGTGGCAATCGGTGGTCATCCAGTGAGGAACCAGAACAAGGCACCTAGCAAAGAACTGGACCTGAAAGACAATGACGTACCTACCCCTACACCAAGAAAGCACAGTGAACAGGCAAAAATACAATGAAGGTCATTACTAATGTCAAACTATATAAAATAAAACATTTTATAGTTTCCATTCTCTATAATTCCCCAGTCTCTACCTACCTATACCCCCCGAGTATCAGGTTTGTTATACTCAATCGCTGAATTTTGGTGACTAAGAAACGTAACTGTCAGTTGTATTGTTTTTAATTTTAGAAACTCGACACATCAAGAAGGCAGTGAGGTAATTGAGTCATTAAAATCGCCATAATGCCCTTCTACCATTTACAAAGCTGTCAGCCAGGTCCTGCCAATTTTGGCTCAGTGCCATTTTCTCTCTAGTTGTGAAGAAATTGAACTTTAAAAGACAAATAAGGTTTAATGAGCCAAGAGAGAAAGAAATATCACAAGGGTGCCCTCATGCCTGTGTTACCTTCTGGCTCCCCCTTTTATTTATGCAGTCATTGCTAGACCTGCAGAAGTCCCCACATACACTCTGATCACAATGTACACAATTTTAAACCACTGTATGTTAAGAGCATATCTAATAATCTGTTCCCTCCCTCTCACTGCTGAGCTGTATGTGTACTCCTGCATGTGTCTGATGTGAAGCCGCCGCCAGACCCTGACATTCTAATGATGTGGCTCGTCTCGACCTCTGGACTTGTCTGATTCATCCTTATGCTCTGCTTCTGCTTGGAGCGTCTGAACTTGTGACTCACCTTCTGCTGCTATGGATGGTCCCACATGAGTACCCTAAGGTTTTGCACTTCCCAAAAAGAGTTTATGCCTAAATCCCACCCTTACTTCAGTGGATAATCTTATCTAGATACTGTACATTTATACCTAAGAACTGCTGCTGTAATTGTGAAGACTGTCCTGTGCTTGCCTCAGGACTTCACAATCTGGCCAAAATGAACATCCTTCCAATACACTAAGTACTAGTTAAATTCACAGCATACAGTTGTTGAAGAGTAATGATTTATCATCCAACTATCCAGTGTCACCCAGAAGAAATGGGTTCCCTTTGGAGTCTGGTTCCTCTGAAAGTTTCTTCCTCATGTCGTTTCAGGAAGTTTTTCTTTGCCACTGTTGCCTCGATTGCTCATTAGAGATAAAAAATATACAGTTCTATAAATCTGCTAAAGCACAAGAGTGGCTGGTTAAGCATGTCAGAGCTAGATGACTATGCTAGAAAAAGTAGCGTAACAGAATTGGGGAACCTGGAGGATATTAAGGGATACAGTAGCCAGACGCAAAGGCCTTGCAGTCACAGTCATGTTTTTTCCCTTCAGCTCAGTAGACTGAACACATTCTTGCCTCAGGACTGGAGGAAAAGGTGAACTGTGCTGTGGTTTCTCCGAAGATGTTCTACACTTCATCTAGTCTTCACTCTGTCTTCACTCTGAATTACAGAAACTCCAGTGTGCTGCACCACATTGTAACTTCAGAATCTGGCAGAAAAATCCCCTTCACATCCTTCATACATGAGGAGGAGGAGGAGGAGGACTTGACATTTCTACTTTACCACCTATTTGTGGAATCAGAAATAGACATCTCCAGAATGTTCTTTGAGGAGTGATCCATGTGTGGAGAGAAAGAGTAAAAAGAAGAAGGAAACAATGGTTCCCAAAAAAAACCCCAGCTCTCTTTGGCTCAGTACTGTGATAATTTGTTAGTTCACTTCTGACATTTTCAGTTAAAAGGACTGTTTCAATTAGATCATTGTGAATGCAACCTACGTCTCCACCTAGCATGTTTTGCCAGAATCAATTAACTAAATGCTGCCTTGATTTAATTTTCAAGCTCTTGCGGCACTTGAAATCTTTCTTTTTTCTGCTACAGTGAAGTGATTTGATATGAATGTACCAGACAGGTTAACCTGTGCAGTGCTATTTAGCGTGCCCTAGAAACACTTGTAAGTTCTAGAGAGGTGTTGAAGCACCATCACCCTTACTCACTGCTTACTGAATTACTGCTGTAGTGTGTTAAAGGTGTGACTCTGTTAGCATAGATCTGTTCCTCTGGTTCTTATCCATAACTGACAATTGCCTTCAACAGGGAACTCACTTTTATGCTCCATTTGTGATCTACTAAAAACCTCCCCCCTTGTGTTTTTCCCAGTCCTCAGAGTTTAAAAGCCACTCCGCTCACTTGTTCTCTACACTTCTTTCTACACTACATCACTGCAAGTGAAGGCTCTACTTTCTCTGGTTCTCCTACTCTGCTCCCTATTTTGTTCCTTACCTTGCTAAACCATCGTCCATTTATTGTCAGCCGGCTGCTGTTCAGTGACAGCATGGCTCATGCTGTGGACGTTTGAGTCGTGCTCTGCACTGCCCGAGGTGGATTTTAGGGGATTAATTTTAATGGAGCCCCATGACAGAACCTTCCTCAGTTTGCCAGGAAGATGACTGCTCAGCTTGATTATCACTTATTGATACTGAGAGCAAGTCTCCATTTCATTCTTGCCTGAGTGGCCATGCTTTTCACAACTACCATCTCACTGTTAGCACACATGACCTGTTGGGGATTCCTTTCCAACTTTTTGGTTCTGCAGTACCTAAGAAATATGGCATGGATATGCCATCTGTGTAAGAACCACATTTCCCCCCCAATTTCCTCACCTGCCAGTTCCCAACCAACAGCCAGCTCTCCCCTATCACACGACAGCTATGAACTGGGGAGTGTGAAGGCTAACACATGCTTTGTCTAAGCCAGCCAACTGTGTCTCATTCGAGCTGTGTCACAGAGCAGCATATCACATACAGAGGTAAGTGCTGTCTACCCTCTTCCACATACATGAGCTCACCAACACTCATGATTGTTTAGTGTAACTGTGACTGACAGGGGAGAGAGTATATCATCCATTTCACCCAGAGAGCATGGCTAGTTTTGCATCTTTGGCTCCTGGCCATGAATGGCTTTGGCATCGTAGGGATTCAAACTCACAATCTTTCAACGACCGAGCAAACACTTTTATGTTCTGCCACTCAGGAGCCTTAATAGGCACATTTGACCGTGCAGGACTGCTGACTCCTCTGACCTAATTCTGTACATGTCTGATATTACTGTTGTTAACCACTTCTCCCTAGTTCTGCAGTGTTTTTCCCACAGGTCTGAATTGAGGGGTGGGTATTTTTGTGTGATTAATGCTTTTACATTACAATATAATTTGAATTAAAAAGCAACCCTCTTAATGTAAGAAGCTTTACCAGGTTTGTCAAATACTTTATTGTCCTTTGCTTTCTGTTAGGTCATTACTGCCATTATGTCTTCGTCCTCCTTCTCTTTTCTAGCTTCTATCCCCTAACCCCTAAATTGATAACTAAAGTCTGAAAAATCTGCCATGATTTTTTTTTTTTTGCCTGTTTCCTAACATGAGATGGCTTGGTTGCTGTTAGCAAGTTTGAAATGCCGTGTCTTATTCATTTCAATGGAGAACTTTGTTGGATCCATGCAGTGCATGATGAAAGACAGCACAGCGAAATCTGCCCGAAATCTGATTTCGAACACTGACAAAGTGTTCAGCACTCTAAGGTTCAGCACTTAGAGCCCAACTTTTTGCATGTGAGTCCATCTGCCACATTGCTTTTTGGTTAATCAGGGAAGTGTAGACATTGCACAACCAGAAAGAATTTTAATTCACTTCAAAACATCATAAAATGGAGCTCCTTGCTGTAGTGAGATTGATCAAGGTGGTCAGCCAAAAGGACAGCTGTCTACAATTTATTCTTACATCAATGTAGTATGCAATAGACCATTAAATCAATGATTTTGTGAGGTGTTTGGAAAGTGGAGAAATGTCACAGATCAGTAATACTATATGCATACATCAGTGTTGAGCGGAGAGACACAGGGCAGCAGTGATACAATTTGCAAGTGGTCTTGGATAGGTATGAGCCGATTCTTAGACCTTGATATCGATGCTGTATCAAAAAGGGAAATAAATGTGACAGCCACCTTACAGCATTATGGCATAAATAAAACGTTGCATTTGAAGGGAACATTAAGAGTACTTAACAGTTGACAAGCACCCACTGGCTGGATTTTGGGTTTTTTTCCCATTGCATGTGACCACAATAACATGAATTATTGATGACAAATGATGTGTTTAGTAAGAGTAAATTAGTACTTACACTTGCTAGAGAATGTTGATTAGGGCTGTGGTGTTTCGAATACATTACTGGGGTCTGATGGTCTGACATACAAATACTGTTAGTTGAAACTATTCAGAAAAGTACAAGCAACCCAGACAAAGCCAAGGGTGCCAGCGCTTTAACCTTAGTGGAAATGCAGAGAAACAAACAACAAAACTTATGTCCTGCAATATCTCAAATGCTGCTCTATCTGATATTACATATGTTGTAAAGTCATTATTTTATACCCTATGTAGTGAGCAGACACAGTGAATAGGAAGCCATTTTGTATTCTGGACATTTTATTATTATTATTATTATTTTGTCACTCACTACACTATTAAAGAAGTTTGCTGAGCCATATCATCCATTAGAAAAACAGCTCTAGTTTCATTTTTGGCATCCACATCAGATTATTTGCTGTTACCAATTGTCAGTTTGCCCCACATATTTTGTATTATGCCATCACCTCATGCTATAATGCATTGCTTAACTCTAATAGTTTCATGTTTGAGCCATTGAGAAATATGAGATTTTAGCCCTCTCATTTAATATCATGACAAATTCTGTGTTGTTTTGGTATGGGTCACTTAGAAAAAAAAACAACAAATGTGAAATTATATTTTGTTACCGTGATGTCCATTACAGTATTATCTGACGGAAAAGTGTTGTTAAATTGACGCTTGATCTTTTTCACATCTTTTAAACCAGTGCTCACTGTGAGTACCAGTTTAATATTTGGCAGCAGGTTGAAAAGGGGGGGGGGGGGGAGTTTTCCTTGGACTAGATGCCAATGCAGCTTGAGTTTGTGAAACAAGTTTATGATTTTCTGTGCAATACTTTGTAGAATTCATGGTCAGTCTAGACTAAGAGAATACTATCATAGCTAACCACATATGTGGATCCAATTAGCACATTTTTCCAAAGCCTGAATGGTTTACATAATTAGCATGCACCATACATGCTCCATGTGTTTATACAGCATGAATACAAATTGGGCATCAATGAACACCACTCAAAGGCCTTGCCCTTATCTAAACGTGTTTAAAGCCTCAATGAGAGTATTGACTGGCCAGCACGTGATAGGTGTTCACTCAATGTATGTTACAGTGCTGCTTTTTAGAGGCGATTGTGCATTGATTTGCCACTAAATATCATACAATTGGCTCTTTAGTGTCTGAATAGTGCTGATTGAGTGTTTAAATAAACTGAGACATCTGTGTCCTAAGCAAGCACTTAAAGCATTGCAAAGCTATTTCCAGCTCTGTGTACATGGCAACCTCTACAGCATCACACTCATCCCTGTGCTTTATTAGACATTTTGCCTTGTAGCTGCTTGGCAGCTTTTGTGTCATTACAAAGCTCAGTTCTTCAGACCAAGCCTAATTCAGAAGATTTATTGTTTTATAGATAATGAGTCAAAATCTCACTCAGTTAAAATTATAAAATGTACTCAAGTATGAAATAGTAAAAAGTAAATGTTTTTAACTGATGAAATTATGTTAATGTTAATAACTGTAATTTTGCCTGAGACGTTTGCTGCTCATATGCATGACTAACATTACATAGTTTGCTAATGAATTAATGAGAAGTAAAATATCCTATAAACAACAGAAACTTATCATTAACTACAATTTGACTTGCTCCCTAGCCAATTACAAGAATCACTGCTAGTCCGACTTGGCACAGCAAAGAAAACAGGCTAACTTAGTTAAATATAATGTTAGCAATGTTAGCAAGTTAGAGAAACTTGCTTCAACGTGCAGGGTGTCAAAGAGGGCGGATTGTATTTTATCTTACTTTTTCTTCCTTTAATTACTTGTCTTATGTTGGTTTCTCACACCATGGGTCTGAGGGAAACGAAATTTCAATCCTCTGTGTGTCCTGTACATATAGCAGAATTGACAATAAAGTTGACTTTGACTTTTGACTTTGATTAGTTCACACACTCACTGCATATCTTATGTACATCCGGAAGATTTAAAAGCAACACTCACTAGATGGCACGTCAGAGCCATATCATCCAGTTTCCAAGTCGAAATGTAAAATGTTTAGCAATTTTATACACAGCGATGTTAAACACACTGACGAGCTCTGTCTCGCTTTAAAATTTTTCACTGTCGTCATGATTGTTGTCATGGGCTGGATCTCTAATCGAAAACTCTGAACTTACATTCAAAAGTAGCAACAGAAAAGTAGTGTTAGTATTCAGTAACAGTCTAGAATAGTGGATAAGTATGCAAATTAATTTTGCAAATTAGATGGAGTTTATGCTTTTATTTTATAGGAGTCTTTGCTTACTCCAGCATGTTACTGAGGTAGGGCCAGGGGCACTCATCCTCAGGTTCAACACTGCAGTCTGGTGGCTTATGCATAATCAAGTATAGTAACAAAATACAATTCCAAAGTATTTTCCATCCCTGATAATAACAATAGCGAGTTTCTGTGGGAAGGGTTTCTATGTACCGAGCCAATGACAAACAGTCTGATGAGAGTCCCTGGTGATGACTCACCACCAAGTCACAGATGCAGAGTAGGAGGGTGTCAAAGAGGGCGGATGGCCATCACTCTCTCTCTCTCTCTGCCTCTCTTTCGTGCATTCTCTCACTTTGCTCTCGGCGGGTGATAATAAGATGGCGAGTCTCTGTCTCTGCTCACCTCCCCCCTGCTGGTTCGCCTCAGCCTGGGCTTGATCTACAGTCATCAGGTTCTGTTTGTGTATAGATGAGGTTGTTCAGGGTGTTTTGTGGTGTCTAATGATCCCTATAATTCATCTGTCTGACGCAAATAAAGCATTAGCTCTATGGGTCATCACCTATCTTTGTCTCAAGATGTCGGCTCAGTGTTTGGATAGTAGCGTTTGCCTTGGCAACAAGCATGATGACGTGGGAATACATTTAGCCTAGTTTTTTTTGTTGTTGTTGTTATCTTTTATTTTAGTAGATAGCCCCTTGAGCCCTACATGAAAGTTTTGAAACATTGCTAACTAGACTATAATTACATAACGAAGCAAACTGAGTTCCACCTGTTCAGTCAGAACACACTTCAACCAAAGTTGTAGATATCCAATAGTCATTGTTTGAGCAAATGACCATAAATGGGCCTTGAACACCATACATTTTAAAAAAAATTCCAGATTCATTATATAATATTATCTATAATATTTGCACATTTTATTATGTCAGTAACATACGTGTGTGTGATATAAGTGACTAAAAGCCAAAGGAATATTCCTTGCACTGACTTACCAATGTAGTGGGAAGTGTTGTTATAGTTAAATAGACTACGCCGAGGTGGTGTGATGCGGCGCCATGCAAAGCAGCCTGGTTTATACTTGATACATGATTTTGTGTGCACATTCAGAAGCAAAAGCAGTGCCAGTGCCATTAGTTATAACTGCACACACACACACACACACACCCCAAATCACACAAATGCACAAGCCACTTTTACTAACGCTGCTCTCTCTGTTGCACTACAATGTAATCAGGTCCACTTCCACAACTGCTGCTCTCTCTTGTTTTTGCACTAAAT
>CM075017.1:4344885-4357481 GCA_037576675.1 Pangasius sanitwongsei | reverse complement strand
TCAAAAAATCTGTTTTTTTTTTTATTTTTGTTTTTATGTGTGTTTTTATATATATATATATATATATATATATATATATATATATATATATATAGAGAGAGAGAGAGAGAGAGAGAGTACTATGCAAAAGTCTTGGGCACTCTGTTTTGTTTTTTGTACAAACTATGTTATAGATTTTTATTTTATGACTTCTACATTATTGAATCAGTCCAAAAATATTTTAGATTTAAAAAAAACTTACAGCTCATTTCCTTATAAAACTGCACAAATTATACCTGAGACGACTATTTTTTTTTTTAAAGCAAAGGGTCGTCACACCAAATATTGACTTTATTTCATTTATTACAGTTTACTGCTCTTTATAGTTTTTTTAATGTAGAAATTTAATTTCATTATTTTTGAAGGCATCTTCATGGCATGCTCTACAGCATTTCTTTGCATGTGCCTAAGACTTTTGCACAGTGCTGTGTATCTTTTAGTTCATTACGGGTTTGTTCAATTCGGTTGTTTGACTTTAATTTTCTAATATTTACATGTCTTTATTTTTTATGCCTCTGCCAGTAAACGATGGCGGGATTATATTTTCTGCTTGTCCGTCCATCCTCCTGTCTGTCCGATATTCTTGTTAGTGTGATATCTCAAGAACGAGTGGTTGAATGTTTGTAGGATTTATATGGAATTGTTGAATCGATTGATTTTGTGTGTGAGGTGGTCAGCATAGTCAAGGTCACAGCAGCGTCAAATGTCTGAAATAGGTTCTCTTCAATAGCTTCCTTCCTGTTTATCATACAGAGATGTTAGTTACACCTTAGTTAGTTACAACTCAATTTTTTTGCCAGCTCCGATTTTTGTCATCAGTCCATCTATGTGTCTTTCCATGCGTGCATCTGTCCAAGATTCTCATTAGCACAATGTCTTAAGAACAAGTGGTTGAATGTTTGTAGGATTTTTATGGAATTATCATTGTAACCAGCAGATGAACTCAGTAGATTCTGGAATTGATTCAAACAGGATCAAGGTCACAGCAAGGTCAAATGTCTAAAATAGGTTTTCTTCAATAGCTTCCTTCATGTTCTATAATATACATAATTTTAAGGGTATTTCTGGCACACAAATGGCACACATGTTGGTGACAGAGGCATCCCCGTCAACACTACTGGCGTAGAGTTTGACATGTCTTGTGTGTATGAACTAGAATATAGGTAGCACAGTGGAGTAGTAGGCAGTATTGTCACCTCATAGCTCTAGGTTCGATCCTGAGCTTGGGTTCTCTGCGTGTCTGTGTCGGTTTCCTCCTGCGTCCCAAAATCATGCCATTTGGTGGATTGGCTATGCTAAATTGCCCCTAGGTGAATGTGTATGCATGGTGCCCTGTGATGGACTAGCAACCTGTTCACGATGTATTCCCAACTCACTCCTGATGCTCCCAGGATAGGCTCCGGATCATGACTCATGGCACCATGACTCTGACCAGGAGAGAAAACTTGTTTTTCTGTCATGATTTTTGAGTCTCTCCCCTTGACACGTAATTGTCTAGTGCATTTGTAAGAGTATTACCATAAAAATATAGCATGCTGTTAATTCTTATTTAATGGAATGTGATTTACCAGATGTTCATATGATGCTTAGATTTTGGCCAAAGTTACTAAGCGTTTACTGAAGACGAATGAATGAATGAACAAAGCAGAACATTATGTCCCAGTATTCCTAATAGCAGTGCAATCATAGTAGATAACATTTAGCGACAGATGCTGTTTATCTCTTTTAATATAAATGTTAGATTTTGTTATTTTTGAGTGATTAGATACTAAAGCACCATCTGATATTTGGTTTATTGCTGTTGATTTGCCTTTCAGATACTGTTAGCAATGAGGTTATTACTGTGTGTGTGAGATATTCAGCATAATTGTGCTGCTGATTAGGAAGTTCAACACAGACTATTACCAGAAGAATATAACATACTGTTAATTTCCATTTAACTGCATATAATTTGCCAGAATGAATGTTAGACATTTGAGGACATTGAAAAGACAATTGTGGTTCTGTACAACAGACCTTTGTGTTATAAGGTTATAGCTGGGTGATGATATGGACCATTAAAAGTTTTGACTTTCCAGCTAGCAAAACTCAACAGTACTGAAACTTTAAGGTTATTTTAAACTGACATTATTGAAATTATGAGACGATAAGAAAGTTTGGTTTATTTTTCTTAATGTGTTTTCTCTAAAATCTAAGATCTAAAATCGGAAGTTGTTCTTAAACATAATTTTAAATGTTGTAAAATTAAATTTAAAACAAGTTTGAGCAATCTTACAAATATGGTTTACATGTCTGCTAGCTGACCGTCATTCCCTGGTTACACTGGAAACTCTAGTCTACTAGCAGATGTCATGTAGCTAGCTAATGTTAGAAAATATTAATGCCAATGTTACCTGTCAACCACAATATTAGTTTTTATACATTGTTTAAATAATTGCAAATCCAGTGACTACTGTAGAACTGTGCGCTACCTGTTCCACTTCCCATGGCAACAAGCACCATATGTGCCTGTTTGTTTTGGGGTTTTTTTCTTGTCATGTCTCTGCCCTGTCCTGTCATTGGCTTGTTATCTGACTGTGTCCACCTGTTTTGTGTTAGTTGTTGATTACTTGCCTATATATACGCTGTTGTGTCTGAATATCTTTGCGAAGGATCTTAATGGTACATATTTGTGTATTTTCTTGCTTCTTGTTCCACGATTTCCTGGTTTTGACCCTCGACCGTTTCTTCTCCATTTTGTTTTTTTGGATTACTCTAGTTTATTGCTGCTTTTCTGTGTATTGAGCCATGCTATAGACTAGATTTCTAGGCTAATACTGTTGGATTCACCCTAATAAAGCACACATATTTATTATTAAAAAGTCTCCTATATAGTGTTTAGTGAACAGATCTGATTACACCAGGATCAACCTAAACTAGACTAATGACAACAACTTGTTATGTGCCCAGTTAAGCCTTAATTGGCTTGAATGGGTGCAAACAAAGACTTAGGGTCTTGTTAAGGCTTAATTGGATTAATGACCCAATACTGAATGTCTCTGGTCAGTCAGTGCTCACAGGGTTAATTACGTCAGTCATGTGGTGTTTTCTTTATTTAATCACTACCTGTATGACCATTGGCTACGTTTACATGCACATCAAATTCTGTTTATGGTCTATATTCGGCAGAAGGCAGAATACGATGCTTATGTGCATACAGGCATCAGAATATTCTGAAAAATTAGAAATCAGAATTTGGGGAATCAGAATACTGTATTAATCTGAATCGGGCAATCAGATTGGGGGTTTACATGACTCAATCTTAATTAGAATATTCTGATTAATATCAGAATATTGATGTGCATGTAAACTTAGCCATTAAGAATCACATCTTAAGTGTTCAGTGCGGTTAGAAAACTGGGTGTAGTAGCTTTGGCCACTTTATTAGGAAAAACCTGTACACCTGTTCCTTCATGCAGTTATCCAATCATGTGGCAGGAGTGCAAAGGATAAAATCATAAAATCCCAGTGACATTGACCATGGCATGGTTGTTGGTTCTAGCCAGGCTTTTTTGAGTATTTCAGTAACTGCTAATCTGAAACTGGACAGTTGAAGATTGGAAAAACATCACCTGACATCACCTATCCAGATTGGGTGAGTCGGTGCCCACTGTAAACTCATATTCCTGTTCTTGGCTGACAGGAGTGCAACACGCTGTGGTCTTCTGTTGCTGTCACCCATCCATCTCATGTTTTGTTGTTATGTGCATTCTGAGATGCTTTTCTGCTCACCACAGTCATAAAGAGTGGTTATTTGAGTAACCGTAGCTCAAATCAGTCAGAGCATTCTGTCAGCTCAAACCAGTCCCTGCATTCTCAACTGACCTCCCACATTAATAAGGCATTAGAACTGCTGCTTACTGGATGTTTTTTTTTTTTTTTTTTTACACCATCCTGTGTAAACTTTTTTGAGTTAAAATCTCAGGAGATCAGCAGTGTTTGAGATACTTAAACTAGCCACTCAGGCACTAACAACTATGCCACGGTCCCATTCTGATGTTTGATGTGATTGTTAACTGGTTTACTTCTCTTTTTAAAAGTATTCATATTAATTAATTAAAATTAATGACTTATTGGCACAAAATGACTCATTTGTTTATTGCAACAGAAATAAAGTATGTATATGTGTACAGATATGGTTACTGTAGTTTTGTTCTTCCATTGTCAGCTTTTGACTTTCATATTAACTACAAAGCCTTATTTCTGTACATACAGTTTCTTTTGGTCTTTATGCTGTACAGTGGCAGTGGAAGCTCCGTGGTTTAGCCGTTGGGCGCGTCCTACTGCTCGGACATTCGTGAGTTCAAATCCCAGGACTGCTAAGCTGCCACTGCTGGGCCCTTGAGCAAGGCCCTTAACCCTCAACTGCTCAGTTGTATAATTGAGATAAATGTAAGTCGCTCTGGATAAGGGCATCTGCCAAATGCTATAAATGTAAATGTACATACACTAGGGGACATCAGCTGATGTGGATCCAGAAAAGTATTTCAGCAGACCAAATTGAGTACTTGAAAAAAATACTGTTAAAATGATGATAAAGGTATATTTATTCTCCCTGTATCAAATTCACAATCTCATAGTAATGTGAATCGTTAGAATGGTTAACCATTCTAAGGTGACCGTTGTCACAATTCAGTCATTGTAGTTATCTGGAAAGTTATGTAACTGGACCTTCACAAATTTCAGCTGAATTCCTCTGACATAAACACTAGCTCTGATCAAATGCAACAGAAAGTAGCAGGCAGAGATGAAATGTGAGCATCGACTACCTGAGCCTACATCTCATTACAGAAAATCTCCATCTCCCTTAAGCGAGGAGCGACCTTGTCCTCACTCCTCTCCCAATGCAGCTGCTGTAAAATAGAGCAGCTAGCTCGTACTCTAGTAGCACTCACTTTCCACACCGACGACTCCTCTCTGGGGTGGATGGGTTGGAGGGGCCACAGATACAAATAGAAAGATAGAGACATAAAATGAGGTGTAGGGGAAGGAGACACTGTAGCAGTACTGCTAAGCATTGCATTTGTTTCCTAAGGTATGTCAAGGTGCTTTCTCAACTGTTAGTCCAAATCAGAGTGAAATTAATACTTTCACACTGCACACATTTAAACAAAGTAAAAAGCAGAGAGACTTATAGGGTGATCTCTTGTTCTTTGGTCTGAAATGCAGTCATGACACCTTTGTAGGTGGGAGAAGAGAATGAGGATATCAAAGACAGGATTTGTCCAAGAGAATGAAGCTAATGTGCATTGTTATAGTGAAAATGTTGATTTTCGGATCATTTCAACATGAAAGAGAACTCAAAATTTTAAAGACCCCAGGACACATTCATAGCTGTGTTTTCAACCCCAAGGTACATCGATCACTCGCAGGACATCACAGAGAGTAATGGGATAAAACAATGCACAGATTAAAAACAACACACAGATCAGATTAATAGGTTTTCATTAACCGCACAGGTGTAGACACTCACTCATTACCTGCTCGTTCTCCATGACTTGCTTCAGAACAAGTGCTCAGCCAAACCCACGCTGCTGTAATGGAGATAAGAAAACAAATCTTTCTATTAATACGAGAAATCAACTGAGCATGTAGAACACAGATGAGTAGACATTAATATCAATAAATAGTGGGCTAACATATAGCATTGCCAACTCAGGACTCCAGGTTCGATCTTGTGCTCGAGTTACCATTTGTGTGCGTTTCCTCCAGGTTCCCCGGTTTCCTCCCAAGTCCCAAAAATGTGCTGCTTGGTGGATTTGCTGCACTAAATTACCCCTGAATGATGAATTCAGGGTGTGGATGAATGAATCAATAAATAGTTTAAAACATTACATTACCAGCTCTATTAGGCATTTCCTTTCTATTTAGCAGCTCACATCTATAAAAATAGCTGCCTGCAACCTAAAAGAACAGAATAAGGGTCAAGTTGGGTTCTACTGGAAGTGGACCAAGCGCTCAGACAGGGTATATTGGACTTGTTTCAAACAGAACAAATGTTGCATATGCGGAAATAAGCACCCACTCTAACCTGTTCTTGGCTGACAAACCTAAACCAACCCATGCTGCGTGCTTGATATCCAGTCACATTGCATGGCCTTACTTTAATTTCCTATTATCCCTGACAGAGGAACAGGGAACCGTGTTGGCAGCCCCGGGCTTGCGTGCTATGACGGACTCAGCAGGGCTTCTGCATCAGCGGGGGCCATATGGTTAGGGAGGTGAGAAGGTCCTTGAATGCTCGTAAAGTCTGTGTGTGGAAGTGAAGTGCTTCTCAGGCAGCACAAGCACTCTCTATTCCTCCCTTTAGGGCATGTTATGGCTCCACAACATCTGCTGTCACGCACTTCCTTCTGAATAGCTAAGGCTGCACTAAACACCCAAACAGCAGATTGTTGAACTGAAGACGAGAGGAAGTAAAAAGGGGATTTGATAATGACTAAATGGACAAGGAGAGGAGAAGAGAGGAAAAGAAAAGCAGGCTTTTTACTGTATCTATTCACTATATTCAACTGGCTTTGTTGTAAAATAATAATGTAAATACAGCTAATTTAAAAAACCTCATGATAGGATTTCATTTAAAATCATTGCTACTGGCTCTCAGAGTTGACCACGAGGGACATCGCTGTAATGTATTCATGCTCGTACTCTTTACCTGGCAACGAAAATTAAATGATGCATTAATGTTACTCTTTTATTCCCTCCTACACGCTGCTATTATGTGAATGGATTAGTATATGGCTCGCAATTAACAATCATTTCCCTTTTTGTAGAGAAGAACATTTGGCCGACACTTCAGAGAGGTGTGTGTGTGTGTTACTGAGGATGCAGTGGAATGTGAATGAGCCCGAGTTATAGACATGAGCAGCCAGAGAACAGCAGTGTGGAATCTGAGATCACGCGCTGACCAAACACTGAACAGACCTGTGTTTTTGCTGCTCTGTTCAGTGTTGAGGTGTAGCAGCTGGTGTCTGTGTGATTTTTCTGTTCACGTACAAGTTAACCTTGACTTGTGGAGGCTTTGACTGCGCCCAGTAGTGTACTGTTTGTGCTCTGTGCAGGGGTATATGGGTAATTTAATAAATGGCACCACCTTCTGTTCTTTTCTCTTCTCTTTTCTTCTCTTCTCTTCTCTTCCTTTACATTCTGTTCTGTTCTCTTCTCTTCCTTTACATTCTGTTCTGTTCTCTTCTCTTCCTTTGCATTCTGTTCTGTTCTCTACTCTTCCTTTGTATTCTGTTCTGTTCTCTTCTTTTCTCTTTTACTTTGCATGCTGTTCTGTTCTGATTGGTTTTGTTCTCTTCTCTTATGTTCTTTTTGGTTCTGTTTTGTTCTCTTCTCTTCTTTTCTGTTTCATCCCTTTCTGCTTCTGCTTCTGGTTCTGTTCCAGTCTCTTCAGTTCTCTTGTGTTCTGTTCTGTTACCTTCCATTCTGTTCTGTTCTCTTCCCTTCCTTTGTATACTGTTCTGTCCTGTTCTAATCTGGTTTATTCTGTTCCGTTTTTCTCTTATGTTCTTTGTGGTTCTGTTCTGTTTGTTCTCTTTTCTTCTGTTCCATTCAGTTCTCTTATATTCTGTTTTGTTCTGTTCTGTTAACTTCCATTCTGTTCTGTTCTGTTCACTTCTCTTGTCTTCTCTTCCTTTGCATTCTGTTGCATTGTATTTTGTTCCGTTCTCTTCAGCACTTTTTGCTCCTCTCCTCTCCTCTCCTGTGTAGTGTGCTTTACATGTTTAAAATATTTCATATTTCCTACCACAACTGGACATTCAAGATTGTTTTTTAATAATAAAAATATAATGTATTCTTACTTAGAGAGGTCAGAAGCTGTGTAGGTTTTTTTCAGAATGTATTCTCACTTACAGTGGTTAGAATCGGTGCAGGCTCAATTGTTTTTTGCGTTTTTAAAAAAAAATAATATATAATATTCTCATTTAGAGAGATCAGAGGCCGTGTAGTCTCAAGGGCACAGTGGGATTCATGAGAACAGCATTTATTGGCAATTGTTGCCAAATAATCAAAATAGCAATTGTTGGTATTGTTCATTTTCGTCTTTCTGCAAAACGTGTTAGCAACACGATCATTTTGTGAATGTCTAAATATAATTAAATAGAAAAGAGATAAGGTAGGATAAATGAATGGCACACATGCTAATTTTCATTAGCAGGAATTGTTATGACTTGTTATTTATTCTCTGAAGCAATTAATTATCTTCCCTGCGGGCAGTAGGAAGAATACTGACAGTGTGTTCTTTGGTCGATCTGGGTATGCACATTAAAACATCCTGTACATGTGTTGTTAAAAGATAAATCAACATATTTTTCCACTACAACATAGAACATTGATCTTATAAAAAGCTTGAATTCCAGCCCACACTTTCCCTCCCTTCAGCTCCCTACTGAATAAGGCAATGAACGTTGTGCAGCCCTTGATTACCTGACCAGGTGCACTGAGAGCTGGAATAAAAATGGAGATTAAAATGGAGATTGGCTGGAGATCCCTGAGGACTGGGTAGAAACACTAGCTATATAGTACTCGTATTGTATATGTAAATAAGGTTTTTGTGCCGAATAAAGCACTATATTGCCTCAGAATCCATTACATCTTTCATATTTCATAAGCTCTTCCAGCTGAGACATGGATTCTGAAGAGCAGATGGGAATTCTCCTTCTGGGACCTGGAGTTCAAGCACCATTTGTACCATACACCATCCGAGGCTTGGAAGACCCAAGAGTGCACTTGGCCTTGCTGTCACTGGATAACGTCCTCTTTTCTGTGTTTATGTAAGCAATGTTTCAGCCAACTGTACCATCTGATTAGTCATATAGACCATGAACGTGATGAACTGCACTCAACAATAATTACATTTCGACCTGATTCAATCAGCCTTACACAAGACAAGAAGAAAGAAAGAAATAATGGTGCATTAACCTGTTGAATAGAAAAGTATATCCTTATTACCTGTATGTACCTAACTGTACGTCTTGTTAGCCCTATTATAAAAGACACTTAGCCCCGTAGCCATGTCATAAAAGACATCTATCAGTTCTATTAGCTGGCACATTCGTCTGTACATTAAATCGTTCGGGATACAGTCCATGTGTTGAGCTGAACACGTTGAGCATTTGAAGGTTAAAAGCCCAACACGTCTCTCAAATTCCAGTCACTGCCGCAAAAAATTTTTACGCCATTTTCTTCCCGATTTGGTCTTGCCAATTCCCACTCACAAGCTATCTTTGTGAGTTATAATGACAGTAGGCATGAGACGATAAAATAAAGCCACAATACGACACGGTTCCAGATACAGCTTTCACGAGAAGATAGTGGCACTAGATGATATTGACACAAATAACATGTTAAATTTTAACACATTTATTTTGTAATCACAACAATTCGAACCACAGCAATATCAATACATTGTGTTGTAAGAAAAGTCGATCAGGATTTATAATATAATGCAAATTTCCCCTATTATTAACATTATTTTAATCTTTTTCAGTGTCATAAATGTATTTTATGGCAGCATTATTAATATTGAAAGATTGTTTGATGGTAGATTGTGCTTTAAATGATTAAATTAAAAAACTGTGTCATCACCGCTCCTACTGCAGTCTGGCATCCATCTGAAATGCACAAGGGCTTTTTATTTTGTATATTTTTTCATCATGAATTCTGAAATTGATTTCTAGTTATGCCACTGCCAGCACAAAACGTGCTTCTGAATTGTTTTTAGACGTGAGTGTGACTTACATCAAGCGCAGCACACAGGCATTGATTTTAACCCCGTTTCAGACCGCAGTCAAGCCAGCCTTGGTAGAAACCAGAGTGCGCATATATCTGACGGTTTATGGTAACCACCTTCGTATAGCTATGCTACGGATCTACTGTGAATCCTGGATAGTGTGGAAACAGTTGAGCAGTAGTGTATTATGTCCCGTTGCTGTATTATTATTTTCAAGTTCACATAGGCTGATGAAACGAGGCTGAGAGCCTTGGGTCTGAGAAGGCTTTTTGGACTAATAAGTAAGCATGCTTCGAGCCAGTTAGGTTCTCACTCACAGACTTCATGCTTTGTATGCTACTACCTCTGGTGTTGCTGCCTAGTGTGTAAGAAGAGATAGAGCTCATGAAGAATATTAAACGGAAATATCACGATACACCTCAGAGAAGCAAAATTCATCTCACCAGTATTTTGTATCACAATATTCAAGACAATGACATTGTCTCATCCCTATATGACAGCTACTTTTTGGTCAAGCAATTACATGTAAAATGGAAAACAATACTCTCACAGGTGGACAAACGTTAAATTTGTCAAAAACATGTGCTTCCTCTGAGCCATGTGAAGCCAACCGCTGCATCCTTTCAATCTGATGCTCATGCATAATGCACATGGAGGAAAGCGCTATCTACCCACTTCCTCATACATAGGCTCACAGACGCCCATGATTAGCATGTGGAGAGAGTAATGTCATCATTTCCCTTAGTCTGTATTAATACACTTTATTGGCTAACTAGCTCACCATGTGTTACACTATGTTAGCTACCACTTCTTAGCTCAGTCAGTTAGGTTTCCAGGGAACTAAAATATAGGACTGGGCAGCACATTGGAGCTTCCACTTACCCTGTGAGCTAGCTAATGAATTTATCATTTGTCCCCCTGTGAGAGTATTGTTTTCCATTTTACATGTAATTGCTTGACTAAAAACAAATTGACCAGCAAACAAATCCTTACATTATACTTCTTAAGTTTATCAGTTTTATTGAAAAAATAAACTGGGATGTCAAAATGCTGATAAAGTCTGTAGTTGAGTTGATTATGTGACCCATAAAATGTCTCCTCAGGAGAAATTTCGTGACTCTAAACACACTCTAAAGCGGATGGGATTAAATTTACATGGGGTCCCGGGGTAATTTCCTATTTTACAGGTGCTCCTCTGTGACTTTATTTCTGGCCAGATCGGGCATGTTGATGTTTTTTTCTGTCATCTTCTGAGAAAATTACAGGCTGAATTACCTAGTGTGCTTCACCAAACTCAGCACTCGTCTGATAATTTTAGTCCTGTCTGGATGCACGTCTGTGATTTTATACACAGACGTTGCATCGTGTTGGAAAAAAAGACTGCTGCTACTTGCTCTGTGTAGTCTCGTAGTATAGGTATCAGTGACCCTCCCCCAGAAATGAAACACTTCCCGAGTCGCAAAATAAAAAATGGATGTTTCTCATATATACTTTGTGGTTATTGTTCTATTGTATTTTCAAACTGTTTCTTGGTTCGCCCCAAACTGAAACTGAGCCAGCGTCTCTTCTCTACTCAAGCGACTCTTCAACCGCTTGGATGCCATACTGTGAATGAAGCATGATCATATGACTGCATTACACAAACATCCTGGAACCTGCTAGAAACTCTCTTCTCCTATGTTTATTTTTTTGCTGTCTAGATGCGAGGTTTTTTATCACTGTGGAGACAAAATTTATTACTGACATCCCCCTGATCCCTACCGATTAATCCAATCCGAATAGGGCTTAAGAGGACTTTAGAGAGGACCAGAGGTTAAACTCAGTGAATCTCTGGCACCTTTCAATTTACAGGAACAACAAATGGAGCTTAGCGCTGGCTAGTGAAAAATAAACACACTTGATTTTATTTAAAATAATTTCAAATTTCTAACAATCTGATATATGGAATGTGCTATGAAGCTATTCATTTCCATTGTTTGCAATTTTGTAAGTAAGGTGATAACACATTAAATATAATTCTGTCTTGTTTTTAAATACCTGTAAGTTTATGCAAAGTATGTTAAAAACAATTACTAGAGTATTTCATTGAAGTACACTTTAACAAAATAAAAAACATCGGGGTGGTGTGATAGGGCGCGATGCAAAGCAGTGTTGCTGTTACCACCCTGAAGTTGATATTGCTCCTGAATTGCATGAGTTGGTCATCTGTAATGGAGTACTTACAGCCTCGGCAGGGGGGCTGTCCCTCCTGCATGTAGGGGCACAGCGTGAGTAGCCATTCAGCAATCATATAGGTATGATTTAATATAACAAAATGATTCCTATTATTATGTCATTATTGCATGGTTCATCAATTTAAGAAAAAATGTATTTTGATTTTGCACTGGTGAGTTGTGACACAACGGCTTGTTTGCTGGTTGTTGCAAAAGCGAAGAGAAAAACATCGTAACCTAGCTTGATTCGGTTTATCCTCACCAAGGTCGAGAGGCGTTCTTGGGGGACCGGATGTGATCGAGCCGGAGGACGAGGGCAGAGAGTCAGGCTCTGTTGGTGTGATGACACCCAGCGAGTCTCCTGAGTTGCTATTGGGTGGTTGCAGTTGCATGGTCCTATCTGGTAGCCCACTACTGGGCCGAATTGTCATATATTTTCGGATATCCATGTTTTTTTATATCCTGTTATGGTCATCTTAACTGAGCATTCTAGCTACAGTCAGGTCCATAAATATTGGGACATCGACACAATTCTAACATTTTTGGCTCTATACACCACCACAATG